>JAHKKF010489191.1:0-39556 GCA_019740295.1 Labeo calbasu | reverse complement strand
GTTTAGAAAAGGGGCCTGTCCAAATTTACCCAAAATCCTAAAGGAAAACTCAAAACTTCACGAAACCTGCTGAGAACATGCGACAGGTGATTCTAAACAAGCATGCCAAGTTTTAAGGGGATCGGACCACAGCTGGCGCTATAACAGTCATAACCATTAAAAAACATAATATTTCTATGGCAAATTACCAAGCTCATTGATTTAGGTGGTTACAGGCTTGCTAAAAAAATGTCTTTTATCATACGCACTTGAACCCTGGCATTCACTGCTTGCAGCTATATTTTCAGATTTTTTTTTTTTTTAAAGCTACAATGCCATTTTGCTCCAAATTGAATGCATCTTATGTTGTAATTAATTCCTAGCTTGTAAATATTAACTTCCCAGGGGGACTTGTTGGAAATATTTTGGATAAAGTGGGGCCTTGGAGTCAAGTCAAGAATCACTACTTATATACATACTTGGGGTCCAGCTGGGCCATATTAGTGGTAATAAGCGAGCCCCAGTCTCCTCCCTGAACATAGTACTGGTTGAAACCAAGTCTCTTCATCAGTTTATTGAATATGTGTGCTGCACATACACCATCAAAACCTGTGCAAAACACATTTTTATCATTAGAAAAATTCCAAACATGGAATATATTTCATAGACTAATCTACATTTGTTTGAAACAATAAAATATCTGTTAGGTTGGCTTGTTTGTCCTTTACCTTTCTTATGTGGGGCCTCTGAGAAACCATAACCAGGTATTGAGGGACAAATGATTTCAAAGGTTATGTCATCAGGATTGGACGGTTCCGTAAGCAGTGGGATGATACCATAAAACTCATAGAAGGAGCCTGGCCATCCATGTATCATCATCAGAGGCAGAGCACGGGTTCCCTCAGCCAGGTTTTTTGGTTTCACATGAACATAGTGAATATCAATACCTTTTGTTATACACAACACAGAACAAAAATGAAATCAGTTGTGTTCTGCTATAATATATGCAAAAAATATAAGCATCTTTACAATTCTTAAAGGAACAGCTCGCCCAAAAATAAAAATTTGCTTACACACCCTTAGGTCATCCGAAATAAAGATGAGTTTGTTACTTCATCAGATCATATTTGAAGAAATTAAGCATTACATCATTTGTTCACTAATGGAACATCTGCAGTGAATGGGTGCCTTCAGAATGAGAATTCAAACAGCTGATAAAAACATCACAATAATCCACAAAATGACTCTAGTTGATCAATTAACGTCTTGAATCAAAAAGCTTTCATTCATCATGTTTTTAATTTCAACCCACTGCTTCTGTCTAAAATATGAGTGCTCTATTGATAATACTGCTTTCACCTGAAAAGCTGTCTAGTCTGAATCAGGAGAGAAATATGCACAGATCAAGCACTGCTTTCTGCTTTGTACGTGTTTCGCTTGGGCTTACTTTTATTGATTGTTTTGTATGAGTATTTTGTTTTGTGGGCAACTTAATGTGCTTTCGTCTTGACTAGGTCTCCCTGGAAGAAGAGACTGCGAAGTCTCAATGGAATTTTTCCTGGCTAAATAAAGGAAAAATAAAGAAAATAAATAAATGAACAGTCCAAAACAGTTCTGAACAAATATGTCGGTTAATTTTGATGAACGGGAAGGACTGTATCACTGAAGGAAGCATTATTATTGATTATGGACTGGTATTTTGGACTGGGACTGGGATTATGGATGGTTTAAAGTTATTAAAAAAAATAAAAAAAACTTAATTATGGATTTGTTTCTCACAACCACACAGCTTTTCACTTCACAAGATAATAACTGATGGACTGGATGTGGATTACTGTGATGTTTTTAATCAGCTTTCATTCTGACGGCACCCATTCACTGCAGATAAACAAATAATGTAATGCTGCATATCTCCAAAACTTTTCAAGTGAAGAACTATTCCTTTAAGTTGTTTACTAGTGCTCTGCAAAAATTTGTATAAGCTACATGAAATCTGCATTAAATTTTGTAAATCTTTTTTGTTTTTCATGCAGAAACTTTTTTTGCTGAAATTTACCTAATGTGCCGGCATTTTTACTAAAGCGGTACTAGTCAGGACTCACCTTCGATTTTTGTTTTGAAATGAGGATATTTGTTCAGTTTATCCACTTGTTTCTGCCAGTTAAAATCATTCCTCCAATAAGACACAACCTTCTCAAGGTATTTGGAGTTGAAGCCATAGTTAAACTGACTGTCTTCAAGAGAAGGAAAGGAGCGGGTCTGATCTAGCCTGCGGTGCAGATCCTAAGGAATATAAAGGAGCTTTTGCTAAAGACAAAAAGTATTTCCACTGAAATAACTATGTAAAATGTTATTCTGATGATGACATCAGGACTTACCTCAATCTCTTTTGGAGTTGTCTCAACTTTAAAAGGGCGGATACTGTCATCCTCGGGTCCTTGGGGACAAGCTCCCACACCCCACCACCCATCCTGAGTTTTCAGGACACCCTTTCTCTTCTTCAGAAATACCAGGGCTACCACCGCTCCAAGCCCCACTGCTACTGCCAACTCTGTGTACATGGTTTAGGGCCCTGGAATGAAGCAAATAACATTTTTATCTCCTTGGAGTAAGCTGAAGTGTCTTTCTTAAGGGATAAATGGTGACAGCTTACGGATTGCTTAGTTTGAACCTGCAACCTTTCACACAACCACTAGGCAACATGCTTTTAATGCATGCAAGAAAATGGAGCAAAGGTTTATTGTTGCACAACATTCCCAACACTGGGATTAAAATGGACAAAGCTCTGTGGTTACAACATTTGGGGCACAATGCACGACAAAGCTCTTCTCTGTCTAACTCATAATGCACACTAAATTGAGGAATGTCAGACTGTGGGCTGTTCTTCTAATTAGGAATTATTCACAAAAATATCAAAGACATAACCTCATCTGACATATTCCTGCAACAAATTATATAAACACTACCTGAATAATACATTTATTTAATTTAATAAGAGGTTAAATAATTTTAGTGGAATTCCAGTAAGAGACAGTAAGCAACATTTTCAGTTGAAAGAAAAAAAAAACGATGAGCCTCCAAGTAGCCAACATAACCTGCACAGAAGTGTCTTCTTAATTGCATTTACCTTAATAAACTTGTTATTGAACGAATAAGTTGTTGCATAACCAGTGATTTGATAGTCATAACTGAAAACTATAACGTTACATCGAGCCACAGAAACACGCTGACAGATTGACATGCTGATGCTTTAGACTAATATTAATTGACAATCTAGCTTATTTGTGCAAAAACGTCATGATTACTAACGCCAAAAATGAAGCACACTCACCTCAAAAAGTAGCAAAGTAATGCTGCGATCGTTTAGCACCAATACGCAGTAACATAAGCCCAGTGCACCATGGGAAATGTAGTCACATTGTGGTCACAACGTAGTCAGGCTCTGTGCACTCTCCCTTTCACTCTGGAAAACAGTTAAATTTCTGTAATTGTTATGTAAAATTAGTTTACTTCTTTCAGATAATAGTTGTGGTTTTACTCTAGTACAAAATAAATAAACACCAAACAAACGTTTTTACATTTCACAACGCTGCATTGTGGTTGTAGTTTGGTAATGACCTTTCGCAATAAAAACGTTCTAGAAATCAAAGGTTAGGTAATAACCTCTTGCTATAAAACGTTCTAGAAATCAAAAGATTACAGTTGGAACCAAATTGAAACTTTGGTTTCATACTCGGTTTTCCTGAGGTAAAACACTTATGTTTCACTACAATTTAAACCAGTTACTTTATTAAACTAACATTTTGGTGTTATTGTAACATTTATGTGTAGGCTACCTTAAAGAACGACAACAGCGCTGATAAAATTCTTCCTGCTCAGCATGGCCTACTCACAAAATTAGCAGAGTGGTTTATTCTGCATTACAAGATGTGCTATCCATGTTTTACCGCAATGGTTGTACATCCTGACAAGATTTTGTTCGCCTGAGGAACTTAGCCATATACCCAACTAAGTTACTGGTAAGTCATCCTAAGCAGGTAGGCCAGATTTCCTGTGAATAATAAATTGCATCTATTCTAGGCGATATAAAACCGAAGCTTTAAGGCAGTGGTTTTCAAGCCAGTCCTGCGAGCACCCCAACACTACACATTTTGTAGGTCTCTCATATCTGACAGTTACATTTCAGGTCTTGCTGTCTCAACTAATGAGCTGATGAGTTAAATCAGGTGTGATAGATGAGGGAGACACAGAAAACGTGCAGTGTTGAGGGTGCTCATGGACCTGTTCGAAAACCACTGCTTTAAGGGTATAGTTCACCTAAAAATGAAAATGTCGTTCCAAACCCATAAAGCCTTCATTCATCTTCTAAACACAAACTATGATATTTTTGATTAAATCCAAGACCTTTCTGATCCTGCGTAGACAGCAAGATCCTACAACGATCAAGGCACAGAAACTGCCCCAGGAGAGAAGAAATCGTTGCATAAAGTAATTATTTTCATTTTCTTTGTGCACAAAAAGTATTCTCGTAGCTTCATAAAATTATGGTTGAACCACTGATGTCACATGGATTATTTTAATGATGTCCTTACTAACTTTCTGGGCCTTGAACATGTCAGTTGCGTTGCTGTCTATGCAGACTCAGAAAGCTCTTGGATTTCTTGGTGTTGTAAAGATGAAACAAGGTCTTACAGGTTTGGAACAACTTAAGGGTGAGTAATTAATTTTGGGTGAACCATTCTTTTAAACCGTTTAAAAACTAGTTTACAGTTTTGAATACTTGAAGTAGTTGTTTTAACACCTTTTACTCAACAACTGTTCTCTATTTTAAGAAAAAGCATTTTTGAACAGAAGCATATTGTCAAATGTTGAAATAAACAAAACAAATGACAATAATTTATTTTCAAATGACCTTTATAGACACCTATTAAATGTCTGTAGACAAATAATGCTCATAGTAAAATAAAACAAGAAAAAAAAAAAGACATTTATTTAGGTTCATTGTACATCATGCATAGATATACAAACTTCAGGACTGGGTTTTTTAATCATAATCTATGAAATGAAGAAGGTCCTGTTTCAAAATGAATTCCCTTGATGTTGTCACAGTTAAAACTCTCTCCAGACATTAAATAATAGGCAGACCAAATGAAAACAGCTGTATAACCACTACAACGTTGTCCGACCTCCAAACAGGAACAGAAAAAAACAGCCTCTTGTAGGATGTTCTCGCTGCTTGCTCTCCAAATGAGCATTGAATCTTGAACATTCTCGGTATTTAGTCAATAAACGCCAACCAAACTTCATCTGCACCCTCCTGTAGATCCATCTCTCTTCATTGTCAGTCAGATTGAGTAACAAACAACTGTCCAATCCCAATAGGTCCTTTAATTCATTCAGTCTGTTTCCATGGCTCCACTGTGGGACTCTTTGGAGACCATTAATCTCATCAACTTTCCATGCAGTTTCTCAATCTTCTTTACATCTTGGGCCTGGTCAGTTTTGTACTGCAAACACTGAAAAAAACAAAAAACAAATAGTAAATATAACATAAGACCACAAACAAAAAAAATCCATGTGCAAAAGCTCAAAACTTACCACAGCATCATCTGTGACTTTCATACAGAGATTTCCATCACAGTGTCGATATTTCAAAACCACTCTGACCTGAATAAACAACATTAACAATACAGTTACAGTGCATCAGTACGTTTCAGGTTTGTATCTCCGCCTGACAGTCACATTTAGAAGCATATATACATGATATTATATATTTTATGCACCGACGGCATATCGAAATTGCTCTAAAATACATTTCCACCACTTTACTAAGTTGCTGTTTGACTGTAAAATATGTGAACATGAGCTATGCATGTAGCTAGTAGCATCAAACTAAGAGGTTGTTTATCAATTACCTTCATCGGGTCCGTCAAATAAAGTTTTTCTGCAGCTCGCGCAAACTCTTCCCACGTCTGATAATAAGGCATGATGTAATAAACACTAAATATATGGTATTTTATTAAATATCTTAGCGATGTAGCAAAATACAGCTGTTTGAGGCAAAAACCCAGGTGGCATAAAATATGGCCACCTTTAGTCGTAGAAAAACGCACTCTGATTGGTCGGCAGCTGAACGCGCCAATAGAAAACGTGCACACTGATGCGTGTACCGTACGTAGTGTACGTGTCGGATTTGAGGATCGTGATTGGTTCATAGGAAACCAGTGTGAAACGGGTCGGAAGATGGGCGGGGCTTAGTTGCTGCATTGTCACGTGGTACTTGTTTGATTTTGCAGCGCTGGTCAGGGTGGATCAATCATCTTGGAATGCGGCTCAGGAGATGATTTTCGGGAGCTTTATGAGCCCCAAATGCGCTCCCTGCTGGTACACAACTTTGTGTCTTGTTCTATTCAAATACTAGCAACAAACTTTACTGTAAATGTCCGGTGAACGACTGCTAAACTGACGTGTATTTAAAGACAGAATTAGAGGAATATATAAGAACTGCTATATGGGCCATTCTATAGAATGGGTGCAAAGTCAGAGTTGGAAGCATCTTGAAAAAAATTTGTCTTTTTCCACAGATTTTGTATGTATGCAAATTGTATAATATTCAAGGTACACATTTCTAGTAGTTGTGCAGTTAATTCTCATATGGTATTTTCAGAAAGGTTTGAAATATTTCTCCTCTCCCCAAATTTGTCACTACCGAAACACAGTAATATATAATTTAAAAAGAATAAAAAAACCTGAATTTAATCATACTCATTTCAAAGTTAAGGATTCATTAGTTTGAATATACACTGAACCAAACACTATCATAACATCTTAGTAATTCAGTATACTTTATTTTTAACAAAACATCCAATGTTTCGGTAGTGACAGTAATGTTTTGGTAGCCACCACATCACATTACAGAATTTTAACTAACATACTAAAACACCAAAAATTGCATAAGTGTACTAAAATGTTGTTTATTTCCCCCAAATAAAGGATTATGTGTTCCCTTTTGTCACTACTGAAACAATGATGACGTTTCGGTCGTGACTGTTACAGTAGTGACAATTTCAGATACATTTGGGCCCAGCTCAAAGATGCTAATCAGCACATGGTTAGCTAGCACAGTTCTGAACAGTTGTATACATATTAAAACGTTAAAATTAAATGTTATGCAATAACTCCCAAAAAGTGTGCTTAATTGCGTAAAAATGTGTTTGGTGGTGCCTTAAAGTTACACACAGATTTTCAGATTTTTGAACACATTTGTACCTCAAAATGATGGGGCCTATCTACTCACCAAGTAGCTATGAGAGAGAGAGTGACACATGAATATTTCTAAGCATAAATGTAGGGGTGTAGTTAAAATCAGTCTCAGCCAATGGGCTAAAACATACAGTTTTGGTAGTGACATGAAAATAAAGAAATAAAAATCATAATTTAGTTTAATAATTTACACTTTTTTGTAAAATCAAAAAGATTTTAGAATTTCAGAAGTTGAAATTTAGGGGTTAGGGTTCGGGACAGCCACCTCCCAACTGAAAGTACCAAATAAATGATGATTTTATATATATATTAATCTTACAGATATTTTAAGTACTATTGCAGGTTTCAGTGGATAATAGAAGGACCTTAGTAAACATCTAAGATTTGCATACTTAAATGCTTTTAAATGCGCTTTTGTTTTGGGACAGCAGTTTGCACCAATTCTGTAGAATAGCCCATATATCATATTTATCACTGAAACAGAGCTTGGTTTCTCGAAAGGCAATATTTAAGCAAACTCTGACTGCTTAGAAACTACACCTGACCTATAAGAGATGTGCAAAGCAGAGAAATGCTGTATTAACCAATAAATATGCTCTAAAAAAGCAAACGACGTGACTGTGGGATGGAGAATGTTTTGCTCAAATAAGCATGTGTACTAAACTGTATTAGAGTGCACCAGTAGATGGCAGTATGGACTTTTTTTAAAGTTGCATTCAACACAAAATTTTGAAAATTGTATTCCAAAATAATATCCCTTTCGCTTTGCCTTCAGCCACATACCCAAGCCAGATATATAAGTAACTCAGTTCTGATTTAGAGATGCATGAGTGACAGTAGTAGCTGATTTAGTAACTGAGATGTGGGGGTTTAACCCTACTCAAGTCACAAGTTTTGTACACTTGTGATGAACCATCAGATCCCTTACTTCTGCCATCAAAGCGAGCAGTCTTTATGTCAGTCTTTATGAGCGACTGACAGCAGACAAATCATAGTCAGATGACATACACTTGTCAAGCATCTTAATATGGTGAAGGCTTGAATTAATATTATTTTTGCTGGAAAAACTATATTGGCATTTATAATACTATATATATATCAACATTTAGCTTATACTGACTTCATTTTCGTAGACTGATATTCAAATATTACATATCTAAATACTGACATATTAGCATGTGGGGCGTGGCCTGTGCGTCTTATGCGTGGTGACGTAGCCTAGTAAAGCGCTGCGTCGCTGCTGTGGCTGTAGAAGGGGATCCCAGCGGCACGTTGCCGCTATTAGAAGATCAGGCGCTTGCAAGACCAAACAGAGAATTACGTTCTCACTTACATTTTTTTCTTGTGCTGCAGCATCCACATAAGAGGTGCAATGCGGTAGATCATGTAGACCGAGTTCTTTTTTTATTTACTTTCATTTTTATTTTTTTACTTTGCGGGATACAAACTCTCTCTGGTCCTGCGGCGTTTCATTCATATCTTTTGTGATCAAGTGCGAACTTTGCAAACTCTCTGAAATTATATAACACCGAACATATAGCGGAGATCACCATGAGGTAAGAAAAAAAATCTTCTTTAATCTCAACCCACAGACATTGAAGATTGTCATAAATAGAGAGAGAAAGAGCTGAAAATGTTCGACGTGCGCTGTTTGCGCACTGCCTATAAATAATTCATAACAAACAGTTGTTTTAAATTAATTCGATTTGTTATATAGATTGTCTTCGCATTAGTCCTGGAATTGCTAGCATTGTTAAAATTAATCGTTCAAATTAACACAGCTAAATTGAGCAATTAGTAAAATCGTTTTAAGCTAGGCTTCATTCTTGCATTATACTTCAAATGGGGTGTGAGGAAAAGACATGCATGCACATATGTGCATTTCAGTTTGTAAATCATGTAAATAGGCAAGAGATGCAATGCACTAAACGCGAGAAATTTGTTTGTTTAGGATGCATTATATAAGCATAGCTGAGTTTATGTGAAAGGTTTGACACTTTTGTTCATGTTATAAAGAAAATGAGCATAACTGTGCTTGGGTTCATTTTATATGATGATGCCAGTTCCAATCAGTAATTTCCCCTCTTTTAGTCTTAGATGGAAATTTGGCTTTTTAATTTTGTTTTTTATACACTAATATACACTAGACTGTTTGCTAATAACTGACTGATTTAATATTGGATTTATTACATTGTGTTGTAGGCATGCTCCAAGTGTCTGGTGATCTTGTGAGAGCATGTGTTAAAATGTTCAAGCCTTGCTTTGATTATCAGAATCACTAAGTATTTCCTCCCACACTCTTGCTGAAGACACATGAAGAAAGAGCCAGCTGTTGGCAGCCTTCAGCAGAAACGAGCTGCCCTTAAAGCAGAGTTTGGATGATGTGACATAACCTTCCCCTTAGGTTTAGATTAATCTCTTCTGTATTATTTGGCCTGTCTTCCCACGAACCGTGGTGTTGCATAGTAAAGCACCTCAGATGTACGTGGGTTGCCTCTTGTGTCAAAAACAGGATTGTCTCTCGCTCGGGAGGGTGATTGAGCGGAGGCGAATGTTCATGTTTGTTAGCCATAACAGGTGTGGTTTGTGTGATTTTTAGACCCAGGCTGTTCCCTCTTACTCATCACGAGCATGTGTTGGGAAGTGTCAAGCTTTTAACCGTGTGACACGACCGTAGGTTTATATGTGTGTAAGGAAGGAACCTGATAGAATTAGCAACCTTTCTGTGAATCAGATCCACTGCTTAGCTTGTTTTTTTGCTGCCAGTCAAAAGGTGTAGATGTTCTTGTGATCTTGAAAGTGTTTACTCGTGCATTACTTTACAAACTAATTTTTTAATAAATTTCAGATTTTTTAATTGGTCCAGCTGTTGAATAAAAAGTAGCAAGTGTCCAGCATTAGAAATTGTGACTGTAGTGTATATATTAGCTTAGTAACTAACTTTAATCAACCCGAAAGGCTTGTTCCAGGATTTCCAAAATTCCAGGAACACTGCTGTCTGGTTCATAGATCATGAAAGTGCCTTTCAAGTTACCGATAGCCAGGCTGAATGGACTTGAAAAATGTGGGTCATGTGTTTTCATTAGTTGATCAAAATCAACTCTTGAGCACTTTTGTATCTTCTCAGACTGTTTAAGCGAATTCAACTCAGTCTGCTCTGATCTTTAGGCCCAATCAGGGCTTTGTAGAGGTGAAAGTGTCTATATGAATTCATCAGTATGTTCTTGCTGCCATTAGAAAGGACTCGAGCCACCTCAGAATATTCATGCTTAATCAGAACAGAATAATATGTGAGCACAATCGCATTGAAGGGGCCATTTAAACTTTTCTCTTCCTTTTCTTCTTATGTAATTACTCTCTTTGGTAGAGATAGGGATAGGGGGCAGATGAGGTAGACACACTATCTCTCTCTATTACACCCTATCACCCATTATATTTTCCATTTCATCTCTCATTTAGATACAGAGCTCTCTGTGAAAGTTCTTTATCCTTGACGTCAGTGGCTCAGACTCATCCTGTTGCACTCCTCGCTTACTGCAGGCCCCATGTTGTTTCTAGAGGAATTTAGATAAAGCAAAACCAATCAAGAATGCATTTAATCATAACAGATTACCACTGATTTGTACTTTGTTTAAAGCGAGTTCATAATGTCATTGAATATCTATGCTTGGATTGGATCAAAGCAGGTTTGGATTGATATTGATATAGTTAGATGCAGTGTTGTACTCTGCAGTTTCTAATACATAGAAAATATGTATTGCATGATATCATACTTGCTTAGATTATGTTTCTGTAATGCTACATGTTGATTTGAATAGTGTTGCTGAATATAGATTTCACCTTATCACGAAATGCTTCTCAAATGAAACATGAACATACAGCTGATTTTTTTTATTTTACCAAAATAAGAGGGATTATACAAAATGCATGTTATTTTTAGTACTGACCAGAATAAGATATTTCACATAAAAGATATTTACATATAGTCCACAAGATGTTGAATTTATAAAAATGACCCCGTTCTTAATACTGTGTTGTAACCTGAATGATCCACAGATGTGTTTTTTTTTTTTTGTTGTTGTTGTTTTTTTTTTGGTTCAGTGATAGTTGTTTATGAGTCCCTTGTTTGTTCTGAACAGTTAAACTGTCTGCTGTTCTTCAGAAAAATCCTTCAGGTCCCACAAATTCTTTGGTTTTTCAGCATTTTTTGTGTATTTGAACCTCATATGCAACTATTACAGAAGATTCAAGCGCTCACTGATGCACCAGAAGGAAACACGATGCATTAAGAGCCAGGGGTGTAAACTTTTGAACAGAATGAAGATGTGTACACTTATTTAACTTAAAAATCATATACAGAAGATACTTACATGTTCCCTAGAAGACAAAATAAGTTCAATGTACCCTGATCTACAAATTCAAAAAGTGTTCAACACTTTCAAGTGTTCATTATTTTAGCTTGACTTACAATTTAGAAACAAGTTTGAGGATCTAACCTAGTTCCCTCTCCCCATAGACATCTATTGAGTAGTCTGTAGCTATTAGACATAAGCAGTCAGTATAGAAAATGAAGCATTTCTGACTTCCTTTCCTGAGTTTCGAGCAAAACAAATTGCCTTTTAGCTCCAGATCTGCATGTGATTGGAAAATCTAACAATCTGTTATAGTTTGTAGGTCCCTTATGAACAAATCGCACCATGTGCGAGTACATTTGAGTGGTCCTCACAAATCCTTTATCGTAGTTGCTTTCCTAAATTCAGTCGCTTGGGGAGTTCATTTATTTTTTGCTAGGGATGATCACACCTGCTATCATGGCTCTCTGCAGTCTGGATTTTCAATGAACAGATTCAGCGGCAAGCATCAAGTTGAGCGATTCTGATTACTCTTATATGCCCGCGCTGTCTCCCAGATGCGTTACGGGCCACTTTAAGGCCAATAAACCTTATGGAGTGTTTAAAATAGGCTTGTCATGAATAGGTTTGATAGTGTCTTAGATACACTACAGTTACTGTTGCATTTGCATAAGGCCCTGTTGTCAGGTAGCAGAGCACAGCACTTTTTCTCTCCCTAAGGCCTGTTTCATGGTGCAAATGCAGTTAGTGTATAAGTGAAATGAAAATAAAGTAATTTCTGGTTTGTTAGACTGGGTTTTACTTTTAATATCACCAATAAATGGATAATTTGACTTGGCAGTTGAGAATCATTACAAACTTGATAAAAATATAAGCTGCGTAAATTGGCTGATTAGTTAAATTATTGCAAAACCTGGTGGGCTTTGTTAATGAGTTAAAAAAAAATTGATTGACGTGACTTATTTGCTCCTTTGTTTCTTCGTGATAGCCTAAATTGGAGTATGCAAGTTTATGCATTCTCAAAGTTTAGTGCACAAAGCATGGTAAAAATAAGCTCAGCGCCAAAACTCTTCATGCTCACTGCTGGTGTGGTCATTGTGAGCTGTAACCTATTAATGTGGGCACCAAAATAAATGTGCTGCTTCTGCATATGGCGTGTACCCATCCTAAGTTCCCCTTCTCTATACACCTGGCTGACTCTACATCAAGTGTTGAGAGGTAGCAGGAACTATCTATCCACCGTATGTTTAGTTTACTTGGGTTTTTTTTTGCTTACTTTGTTTCCTTACTTTGCTTCCTTTGTTTTTTGTTCTGTAGAACTCACAGTGAGCATCTGTTCATAGTCCATGTACGCGGCGACCATTGAGCTGTTATTTTGATTTTTCATTGGAAAAAGGCTTTAGTTTTTTTCTATAGCTCTTTGTCTGTAGCACCCTTGAGTCTGGCCATGAAACTTATTTTCTTCAGTATTTATAGTGCCTTAGATGCCCTTCATCTTAATCAATGCATGTCATCAAGTGATTAAGAATGATTTTCTACTCCAAAGATACTATCTGCATATCTCAGAAAGGCTAATAGCGATCTATCTTTGGAATGAAAGACACATTATCTTTTTTCCCAACAGAAAATGCATCATCTAAAATCTAAAAATCAAACTTGGGAGAACTACTTTTTGAAACTGATATATGACCCAGTGATTAGTTTTACATGTGCCAGGTCTGTTGGATTGATTCACAGGAAAACGGCAGAAGCATGTTCCCCAGTATTACTAGTTGGTTAGCATTGCTTATTCGTGATCCTTTTCTCCAAACATAATGCAGTATGCATTAATGCCTTGGGGCTTTTCTGTACTTCCTATGAAAGGAACAATGCTACAGTTTTCCACCTCTTGAAGGTTAAATTGAAATCAATCGGCATCCATTAATCAACAGCTCTGGCTGGAAAAATTATGTTGGACCTGAGTTTTTTTTTTTTTTACTTCAGGCAATGAAATGATGTGCGAAAATGGAACTAAAAAACCTACCAAACGCTCAACCCGTTAGTATCATGAAGTTCTCACCTTCACCTAACTGTATCTTGGGATAGTGTTGTCAAAAGTACCAATTTCGGTAGCCGTCGGTACTGAAATTTACAAAAATGTGTTTATACACTATTAAAAATAAAGGTTCTTTACAGGGCTGCCCAAACTCGGTCCTGGAGGGCCGGTGTCCTGTAAAGTTTAGCTTCAACTTGCCTCAACACACCTGTCTGGAAGTTTCTAGCATGCCTAGTAAGAGCTTGATTAGCTGGTTCAGGTGTGTCTAATTGGGGTTGGAGCTAAACTCGGTAGGACACTGGCCCTTCAAGACCGAGTTTGGGCAGCCCTGCTATAGAAGAACCGTTTTTGTCTAAATGGTTCCATAAAGAACCTTTAACATCTGAAGAACCTTTCTGTTTCAGAGAAGGTTCTTTGTGGTGAAAGAAGGTCTTCATATTATAAAAAGGTAAGAGAGAGATGGTTCTTTAAAGAACCTTTGACTGAATGATTCTTTGTGGAACCAAAAATGGTTCTGCTATGGCATCACTGTAAAGAACCTTTTAAAGCACCTTTATTTTTAAGAGTGTACCAGCATTTCCCACAAGCATTTCGAGCGCTGTTGAACGGATTCTTAAACACCTCTGATTGGCCATTGTGTTCACGTGCTCAACAGATATGTCTGTGATTGGCTAAAGTGATCATTGCTTCACGCTTTTCACCAAGCACACGGGAGCGTTTGAAAGCCGTGCCTATCAGGATCCGTCTATGAGCAGATATTTTAGGGATCCGGTTTTTGATTGGTATTGAAATTGGTACTTTTAACAACACTATCCCAGGATACATTTAAGTGAAGGTGAGAACTTCATGATATTAATGGGTTGAGGGTTTGGTAGCTTTAAGTTCCATTTTGTCACATCATTTCATTGCCTGAAGTCAAAAAACTCAATAGGTCCAACATAATTTTTCCATTTAGAGCTGTTGATTAATGGATGCGATTGATTGCCATTTAACCTTCAAGAGGTGGAAAACTGTAGCATTGTTCTGTTGGTACCGAAGTTGGTGCTTTTGACAACACTAACCTAGGAAAACATGGACAGACTTGAAGTAGCAGCAGCAGTGTCTAACACAGACTGTTGGCACTCAACAGAGTCCCTTGAGGAGCCTGGCCTTTTGTTTTGGACGCCTTCATGACTACAGAGCTTGTGGTGCTCATCATGCTCTCTGTGGCCTTCTGGCTGCATCCCTATCCACAGCCTGCTTGGAATTTTCTTTAAGATGGACTAATGATTCTCCTCCAAGTGAAGCCGACTAACAAGATTCCCCAATGTCTGCGTTCGTTCAGAATCTCTGCGCCAACATTAAGGCCTTTTCACTTTGAACAGATACAGCGTCTGAATTAAAGATGAGATGTTTTGTGTGTGTGTGGGTGCGTTCGGTTTAGAAATCTGGCCAGCATCCCTCATCTTGTTTCAAGATGGCATGCTACGCAGCACAACAGCGAGCGAAGGATTCGTTACTGTCGTCCAACAGCATCCTTTCTACCCCCGTGCCTCTGTATTTGTGAAGCTGTTCCTGTAGCTGGAACTACTGTTCGGCAGGCACTCTCCCTTAAGGCTGCCGTCGCTATAAAAGGACACTTTTTTTGATGTGAAGTTTGGATTTGTAAGAAGCTTAAGGGGCAGCGTGTGGTGCTTGCATTTCACCGTGCGGAGGAGGACATGGATAATTACTCTAATGTGTAGAGTGTTGAAACAGCTGTGAATGTTATCACAACACAGAATTCTGATGAGTTTGCACAGTTGTACAGCTAGCTCAAAGACGACTTGGATAAGGACTCGTCTTTATCATCAAATATAATCCTTGCTGTGGCACCCGTCAATTTTTCTCAAAATCCTTCAGCATTAAACATCAGCACTTTTTACACAGCTCTTTAGAATACTTCATTCTGATTGGTCAATTCAACAGTCAAGTGTTTCCCAATACTGCCCATCATCCATGGCAATGGCGTACATCAATCCGGGTAACTGAAACCAACACTACTTTCAAATCTGACATTAACTTGCGTCTCCATTGTTGGTTGTAGTGAAAATGTCCTTAGAGGCCTTACGAATTAAAAAGATTGTAGTGCAATGCTTCCTCGACTCTATTTGAGTATTCAATTTAAAAAAATGCTCTATTGCATTTTGCCTGCGTTGAGTAATCGGCAAAATACTGGAAGTGGTGCATTCCACATATTAAACCCATTTAAACATCATGATAAAGCATAATTTTATTAAGAATTCAGAAACGCTACAATTTAATTCAATAAATTTATGCAGTGCACGTATAATATATGTGACCCTGGACCACAAAACCAGTCTTAAGTCGCTGGGGTACATTTGTAGCAATAGCCAACAATACATTGTATGGGTCAAAATAATAGATTTTTCTTTTATGCCAAAACAGAAAATTAAGTAAAGATCAAGTTCCATGAAGATATTTTGTAAATTTCCTACTGTAAATATATCAAAACTTAATTTTTGATTAGTAATATGCATTGCAAAGGACTTAATTTGGAAAACTTTAAAGGCGATTTTCTCAATATTTTGATTTTTTTGCACCCTCAGATTTCATATATTCAAATAGTTGTATCTCGGCCAAACATTGTTCTATCCTAGCAAACCATACATTGATGGAAAGATTATTTATTCAGCTTTCAGATGATGTATAAAGCTCAATTTTGAAAAATTGACACGTATGACTGGTTTTGTGGTCCAGGGTCACATATGTGCATTTGGGTTTATTATAGCGTTAATCTGGGAACGCAACGGTGCTATTTCATCGGATTTGTAAGGTAAATCATTTATAAACCTATGCAAACACAGGGGAATATATCAATATCATTGTCAATATGCTAGCTGTTCATCACTATTTCAAAATAAAAGTTTAAATCCAGTCCAAAATAAGTTTACACATTTTGATGTCCAAATTTGTAAGAAATTAAAGTGGCTGTACCATTTCTAAAATAAAGAAATGGCCAAATATTAAAGATTAAGTGGACATTTGAATTAAATGTTGAGTTAATATTAAACAAGGACTAGATTGCGCAGTAAAGTGTAAAAACAATCGTCAGGCTGTTGGCGCCCTCTACAGACATTTATTATAATGCTTAATGTGCATTAGCTCCATTGTTTATAATACATTATTTTAACAGTTTTGTTCAATAAAACCATATTACTTGCTTTTGATACTTCATTTGAAGTAATTATTGCCTCATTGCTATTATATATGTATTTTAAGTCATTTAAAGGCTATTGTTCACATAGGTCTATTTGTATTACTACAAAAAATGAATTATTATTATTCGATTAATCATCAGAATAATCAACAGATTACTCAATTACCAAAATAATCGTTAGTGACAGCCCTAGATTGTAGTGTTGTTGCGGTGTTTGCCTTGTGTTGCTAACCTAAGCACGTTTCCTTCAGAAAATGAAAACATTTAGTTATCACACAGTATCCAGGATACTTTGGCTGTACTGAATGAAATTGGAATTTGTTGGTGCACTGATGTGTATTAGTATAAACAAAAGCATGCAAAGCTGCTCAATTGATAGAAGCGTTGAGGGTTTAGAGGCAATTGGTCTGCATTCCTTGTCGCCAGGCTCCCGATGCCCTACATAATGTAGTGCCCTGCTATTGTGAATAAAACATCTCCCTTTTGTGTGTGCAACAATGGAGCTCGACCCTGAAACTGGATTGTTGGACACTGGCTGTAAAACCTTCTCTGGCTTTTGTGGCCGTTTAACAAAACAGTCCTGAGCCTGGTGTGGAGGAGCCATCGAACTGAACTTCTGGATCCTAAAGAGTTTCAAAAACTGCATGCAATAGTTTGGCCAGATTTGGGGATGAGATGCTGTTATATCCCAAATTGCCTACTTGAACAAGCACAAGAGTTTATTTCTCTGAAATTTTCCTCCTCTTCATGCATAGTCGGCTCTAATACTTGCTCTTTTTTCCTCATATTTGAATGTTTCATTAATGTCAGCTTGTCTCTTCTGAAGTCTTTCTTTAATCCCTCTTTGCTCCCTTTTATCAATATCGGATTGAATGTAAAGGATACATCTGCGTTCCCTATTTAATATGCCACTGCTAAGAAGCTTCACGTGATCTTTCAGCCTGTACGCCATGCAGCGGCTCCGTGTCATCCCATGTGCTGCTAAAAGATCTGTGAGCACAGCCCTAATCCAGCTGCACAATTGAACCCAGCAGCCCGTCTGCCTTCTGCCCACCTCAAGCTGTGCCATTCACAGCGCGCAAGCCAAGAGAACATCCCTGAAACAAAAAACAGCTTCACCAATGTCCTAATCAAAATCGTTGTGCTAATGGCACTGCCGCCTTATGTAAGCAACGTTTCAAATATTCTTTTGCAATGAAAGTTGGATCATCTTCAAGGTTCAGAAGTAAGATTTGCGGGGTAAATTGTCTTTGGAATGATCCTCTTTATGATTGGTGTATCTTATCACTGTGAAATTGTTAAAGGGTTGACTATGACCTTTTATGGTGCGACATGTCTCTTTCCATGATATTTAAACCTTAAAAGAAATCGTCAGGAATGACTTGTTTTTGCTGTGCTCCAGTATTGAAATTTGTGATTTTTGTCCATTTTAGCACTTTTCTGCAAAATGGCTTTTGCAAGGATATTCACTCTTAAAAATAAAGGTGCTTTGTGATGCCATAGAAGAACCTTTTTTGTCTAAATGGTTCCATAAAGAACCTTTAACATCTGAAGAACCTTTCTGTTTTGTGGTGAAAGACGGTTCTTCAGATTATAAAAAGGTAAGAAACAGATGGTTCTTCAAAGAACTTTGACTAAATGGTTCTTTGTGGAACCAACAATGGTTCTTCTATGGCATCACTGTGAAGAACCTTTTAAAGCACCTTTATTTTTAAGAGTGTTTGTGTGTTAAGAAATGTTGGTTCTACTTGAAGCTGCCATCAGGTCATCTTTGAATGTGCTTTAAACCATGACCCTCTTGTCAGCTCTGGGAAAATATCTGAACATTGTTTACTTGAGAAAAGTTTACTTGAAGCAGGATTGTCAAGATATTGATTCTTGTTTTTTTAGAAAATATACAGTAGTCAATATTTGAGTTGAATCAAAAAAGTTAATCAAAGTTGTTCTAAGACAATGGGTGTTGTTTTGGTTTTAGGACAACTTTGAAAGGTTTTGATCCACTTCAGATGTTGACTACTGTATATTAAATTACGTATTTAGTATTCTGTATACAAGAAAACTTTCCGTGTGCAAAGAAAACAAAAATAATGACTTTATTCAACAATTTCTTCTCTTCTGTGTCAGTCTCCTGTCTGTTTTTTTATCTTATCTTTGGGGTTCAATAAAACATCAGTTCTTTTATCCATGCCGTGCAATTGGCATCTCTTCATGAGTGCATTTCTAATTCACCCTTTTCTAACCCCTTTTACCCCCGTTGATCTGTAGCTGGGGATCTCTCGGTGTGCATGTATTGAACAGGTGGTCTCTATGTTGACCCATCTGTCCGAGAGAGAGCAGCTGTCCTGCAGACGTCGTCTTTATTACCTCAGAGTGTTTTCCTTCTTGCTGTTTTCCTGAAGTCTGTGGGCTATGTTACGTTACTGCTAGTACTGGGATTTCTGACCTCTTTCCCCATTATTGTTCTAGGGTGTGGGTGTGTGCTGAGGTTAGTGGGACATACTCTGCACCTGCGTTATGTACTACTTATCTAACGAAAGGGGCATGTTTATGTGCACTCCTTTCAAAGTGCTTCCTCTTTTTAGATCCACCATTCTGACCATAAAAAGAGAAAGCCCAACCTACGTGATAATTCATATATTGCGTGAATCTAATGTCTAATTTCTTTGTCAAGAAAGACAAAAAAATTGCTTTAATAATAAAAATAATTGCTTTTTTTATTTGCACAATATGCTTCAATTCTATTAGCATAATGCAAAAATTAAATTAAATTAAATTATATTAAATTATTGCATTAAAATTAAATAAATCTACTCTTGCAACAAAAATGAAAAAAGACTATTATCTATATATTACTTTTAACTATAATTATGCATTACCATAATAGTATTTGTAATTTATGCAGATTAGTTTATGTAATATATAAATAAAAAAAAAAACTAGAAATGAAATATGAATCACCAGAATAATGGGAATCACCCAAATCTGGGTGCAAAATAAATTATATTGATTGCATTATAATAATGGCAATTTTTGCAGAACTAATATATATATATATATATATATATATATATATAATGAAAGCGTTAACAGTCCTGAAAATAAACTTACATTTCTTGTCCTACTTAAAGGATTAGTTCACTCCTGAATTCAATTTTTTTGATATTTTATTCACCCCCATGTCATCCAAGATGTTCATGTCTTTTTTTTCCTTCGGTAGAAAAGAATTTAAGATTTTAAGAAAAACATTCCAAGATTTTTCTCCATATAGTGGACTTCAATGGTGGCAAGTTGGGTGAAGGTCCAAATTGCAGTTTCAGTGCAACTTCAAAGAGCCCTGCACAGTCCCAGCCGAGGAATAAGGGTCTTATCTAGTGACATTTTTTAGGATAGGTTATTTTCTAAAAAAAAAAAAAAAAAAAAAAGTACAAATTTAAATACTTTTTAACCACAAATGCTCATCTTGCACTAGTTATGCAATGCACGTCTGTGACTTTACGTATTACGTAATCCTGTTGGAAAGGTCACGTTTAGTTAGTTTTTTGTCTTTGTACTTTAAAACTTTGTACTTTAACTTTAAAAAGGTTGGGCAGGGCGAAAAACTCCATCTCATTTTATCTTCCAACTTCAAAATCCTCTGACAGTGTTTGTGCTGTTACACTGTTTCTCTGTAGTTCAAAAGAGCATTAAATCATATTCATATTATTAAATTGTATCTAAAATTATTCTATATACTGTAAGAAAAATATGAATTATACCTTTCAAACGTAAATATTTTAATTTGATGTTCCTTTAGTACGTTGCAAGTTAAAATGTATTAACTTCGTACAAAAAGCACAAAACTTTACATTAATTTATTTTGGCTTGTTAGCTTATATTTTCATTCTCGTTTTGTTCTCAGTTCTGTTGTACCATTAAATCTAAAGATTTGTTTCGGAGTGAGGGGAAGTAAAATAGCAATAGCCATCATTCAAAACTATTTTAATATTTATTAAAATTTATTTATTTTATTTCTGTACATTCACAATAAAAACAAAACATTGTGCTTTTGTAAAATAAAGGGCAAAAAAACAGGATCTCAAGCGTCATTGCTTTCTTGCATCACAAAAATGAAATGAAATTCTGGGTATAGACTGCTACTTGTTGCATTATTGTTTTATTAATTCATTAATTATTTATAAAAAAAATATTTCGCTATTTATTTTTCATGTATAGCTTTATTATGTTTTTCTCCGTTTGTGTACTTTTATTTTTAATGGGTCACGGCCATGTAATTTAATTGGAATTTTGGCTATTGTTGTTTTACCCCTTTTTTTTTGTTTGTTTGTTTGTTTGTTTTTTGTTTTTGTTTTTTGGAAAGGCAGTTTGACTTTCTTTGCACGTTCACTTTGTAAACACTAGGTTGGTACTTCTGCATATGTCATGCGTGACCTTTCCAGTGTAACTACGTAATGTGTGAGGTAAGGCTAGTGCAAGACAAGCATTTGTGGTTATAGTATGTAGTTGTTGTTGTTTTGTTTTTTTTGTTTTTTTTTTAAATGACCAATCGTTTCACTAGATAAGACCCTTATTCCTTGGCTGGGACCGTGTAGATCCCTTTGAAGCTTCACTGAAACTGGACCTTCAACCTGCTGATTCCCACTATATGGAGAAAAATCCTGGAATGTTTTCCTTAAAAGCCTTAATTTCTTTTCGGCTGAAGGAAGGAAAGACCTGAACATGAGTAAATAATCCAGTAATTTTAATTCTGGACTGAACTAATCTTTTAAATGGGTTATCAACACTGACATCAACATTGAAGGTTGTAAAACAGCTGAAGATATTTCAGCTGTCTTTTTTCTGTCTGTCTTTGTGTCAATCCCAAACACACTTGCGCCAGTGGGTCAAACAGGTGACCCTCAGTCAACATCTGACAACAGTGCCTTCCCTTTCATTAGGCCATCAACAGCAGAACCACCTCACACCTGTCAGCCCTCCCAGAGAGAGTTAATAAAGACTAACAGGGTCTCGTGGACAGATGCATAGAGTATTTACCAGTACATACTAGTTGTTATTTGTCAGTTGGCCAGTATTCTGTCTTCACGATGCATTTGCTTGACTTGCAAATGATCCGATTACCATTGGTTTAATTAAGATAGTCATTACATCTACTGTCACACATCTATATGTGTGCTGCTGTTCCTCTGGGGCTGTTTAGAGGACAGTGCAGTTTCCTTGCTCCTGTTGGCCAGTGGCAGCACATTAAAAATTTGGTGTAGTTTCATTGCGGCATCCAGCCTGACCGTGTTGTGCTGTCAGAATATTAACCAGCCCTCCTACTTCTCCTTCCCTTCTCTTCTTCACCCCCCCGTCCTCCCACCGGCCATGTGCTGAAAGGGCCTCTGGAGTGT
Organism: Labeo calbasu; assembly: GCA_019740295.1. Taxonomy (NCBI): domain Eukaryota; kingdom Metazoa; phylum Chordata; class Actinopteri; order Cypriniformes; family Cyprinidae; genus Labeo; species Labeo calbasu. The sequence continues at coordinate 17,341 of JAHKKF010489191.1, read as the reverse complement.
TTTCATGGCACGTGGCCAGCCCTGGAGTGAATATGTGAAGAATTTCTCTGCTTCTCTCTCTTTTCTCATTTGATCAATGTTCTCTCCGCCGTCCGCGAGGGAATACGGTGCTCGACGCAGAGCGAAGGAAGAGCGCTAGACCCAGAGCTAAGTAGCTTGTAATTAATAGAAAGAAATGATGATTTAAGACAAATGAGACGGTGAAAGGGTTCCTCACATGGTCTTGACACATTCGGCTAATCAAGAGCGCCATTGAGATGTATCAAAGTGGTTTTGCTCAAAGATATGCCAGTATGCTTTGTTCTTAATCAAAAGGAGTGAGCCAAATGTATGAATGGTGCAGATCATTTCCAGTGTTAGGTGTTTTTTTTTTTCGATAATAATTGTATGCTTTTTTTCAGCCTCTGCTGCCTCAATATATCTGAATATGAATGCATGAACTGCATTGAGTGTCACTTCATGAGCTTTTTACTGTTTCTTTTGAGAAAAACTATCGTCGTATCATATACAAGTATAGACTTAAAGGTTTTCGCAGCAACCTGTCAAAATTAAAGTTAGGTTTAACTTTAAGAAACTGTGACAGAAATATATTTTATATAATGTTTTGATAGTAGTAGTGCTACTACTACTACTAATAAAATTATTATTAAAACTTTATTTTTTACAGGAATATTTACCAAAAAAATATTTACCATATTTATTTAGCAAAATAATTGTATTTTTTTTGTATAAAGTCAATTACTTAAAGATGATTTTGATTATTAAAATCTAATAAAACCATTAAAATGGAAATGTGGTAAAAATAAAACTGAGGGGAAAAAAATTCAGATGGCCTAAAAAACTTAATTTTTGATAAACATTTCATAAAATGTTAAATATTCAAGTTTTATGATTTCAGTTAATTAAACCATTAAAACAAACAAAAAAAAAAAAAATAAATAAAAAGAATTTGGGGGAAAAAAATAAAATAAAACTTGAAATAAAACAAAAAATGAAATTGAAAGTGGAAAAAAAAGATTTCATAGGCCCCTAAATAACCTAAATTTATGTTGCTATATTTTAGTTTGATTTTTGAAAACTGTAAAGTAGTGAAATGGAAGACAATAATAATAATAATAATAATAATAATAATAATAATAATAATAATAATAATAATAATAATAATAATATTGATAATAATGATAATGATGATGATGATGATGATAATAATGGTAATAATGGTTAATCATTTATGCAAGTGTATACTAAAACGAAGCAGTATGTATTTATTAAAAATGTTAACAATAATAATTACAATTATTATATATAATATAATATATTTAACATGATTATTATTATTATTATTATTATTATTATTATTATTAATACTATTAATTATTTGTATTAATATTTATAATCGTAATGGTTATTAATTTATGCAACAGTCTATACTAAAACGAAGCTGTATGTATTAAATATGTTGATGATGATAGTAGTAATAATAATAAATAATAATAATAATAATTATAATAATCATAATCATAATGGTTATTAATTTATGCAACAATGTATACTAAAACAAAGCAGTATGTATTTATTAAAAATAGTAATAATAATTATAAGAATTCTTATTTATAATAATAATAATAATAATAATAATAACTGTTATTATTATTATTATTGTTTATTATTATTATTATTATTATTATTATCATTATGGTTATTCATTTATGAAATAGTGTTTACTAAAACAAAGCAGTATGTATTAAAAATGTTAATATTTGGGGGGGAAACATTAGAAAAATCATCAAGTATTTTATTCATTTATTTTTAAATTGACCTCTTAATTGTGGAAATGAATTTAATTTATGTGATGGTCTATTGTTGGTCGAGTGAACTAGGGCGGTTCCAGATAAAGTTAACATCAGCGTTTCTGTCTTGATGAGGTCAGATTCTAATCACATATGTAAGAATAAAATCCTTTAAGAAGCCTATAAAGGAGTCAAATGGTTTAATTTTGAACTCAATTACTATCAAAATCAATTACACACTCCATAGGGTCCGAGAGGAAAAAAGGCAAATGTGAATATGGTTGTGTTCCACTGAGGAATTTTTCTTTTTCAGACGGCTTGAAAATGCTCAGGCTGCAGTCTTGCTGAAAACCCCCCAAGCGGACTCTTTGGCTGACTTGAGAGTCTGGGCTGACTTTAAGAGTCGTGCAGCGCACAGCGTGATTAACTACAGCTTGCCCGTTAAAGCCGTAGAGTTGTTGAATGACTGGATACACTACTTTTTTCCTTTCTAAAACACGCTGTGAAGAACACTTGATGTAACAGCTCAACCTTGAGGGTGAAGTACACTTCATAATGCTTTTTTATGGAGATCGACTACTTCACATTACTGAATATTCATCACATAAACACCAGAGGATGAATGGGTCAATTGCGTTATTAATATCAATGGCAAGGATAAGTCTTCACTCTGACTTTTCATATTTTATATACTATCATCCCTGTGCAGTAGACATGGATAATTGAACAGTATGATGAATGTAGCGCTAAATTAAAGGAGACTGTAAGGTCTTGAGTGAATGCAGTTTGCAGCTGTCCCAGGAGACTGCAGCGGGTGTTAGCATAGGGCCAGGCTGAGGTCACATGGCCGTGGCTGGCTTTAGCTTCGTAATTAAGGTCCTGCGGCCAGTTGGGATTTAATTAAGACAACTGCTGCCTGATCAGTTAGCATTATTGTCAAATGTGCCTTGGATCACACTCTGTCTTGTTTAGTATGATATGAATGTTTCACGTGAGGATATTTGTTTGCCCTCTGTATGAGACGCATGTCAACAAAGGGTCTTTATTTGCATTTTATTTTTTAATAAAGGTTTTTTGTGACTTTACGAAGTTTAAGTACTCTTTAATGGTTTGGGATCGGAAGGACTTTTTTTTTTTTTTTTTATAAATATTTTAAAATGTGTTGAAATAGATATTTTAAATTTTAATAATCTTCACAATATTACTGTATTTACTGTATTTCTGATCAAGTAAATGCAGCCTTGGTGAGCACAAGAAACACAACTTTTGAACGCTTATGTACAGTTGAAGTTACACATCTTGCAGAATGTGCAAAATGTTAATTATTTTACCAAAATAAGAGGGATCATAAATCCGTTTTTTTTTTTTTTTTTTTTTTCAATTTAGTACTGACCTGAATAAGATATTTTACATAAGACGTTTACATATAGTCCACAAGAGAAAATAATAGTTGAATTTATATAAATGACCCCGTTCAAAAGTTTACATACACTTGATTCTTAATACTGTGTTATCGGAATCATCCACAGCTGTTTTTTTTTGTTTAGTGATAGTTGTTCATGAGTCCCTTGTTTGTCCTGAGCAGTTAAACTGCTCACTATCCTTCAGGTGCCACAAATTCTTTGGTTTTTCAGCATTTTTGTGTATTTGACCCCTTTCCAACAATGACTATATGATCTTTTCACAATGAGGACAAACTGAGGGACTCGTGTGTAACTATTAAAGAAGGTGGGGAAAAAATGTGATAGTTAGGCAAAATAAGAAAAATGTACACAGTTTTCAAAAGTTTTCACCCCTGGCTCTAAATGCATAGTTTTTCCTTCTGAAGCACCAGTGAGCATTTGCACTTTCTGTAATAGTTGCATATGAGTCCCTCAGTTGTCCTCAGTGTGAAAAAAATGGACCTAAAAATCATAGTCATTATTGGAAAGGGTTCAAACACACAAAATGCTGAAAAACCAAAGAATTTGAGGGAACAGTTTAGCTGTTCAGGACAAATAAGGGTCTTGTGACCAAAACAAAAAACACAGCTGTGGATCATTTAGGTAACAACATGGTGTCAAGAATCAATTTAAATACCTCGTTCAGGTCAGTACTAAATAAAAAAATAACATGCGTTTTGTATGATCCCTTTTATTTTGGTAAAACAACTAACATTTTGCAGATTCTGCAAGGTGTATGTAAACTTTTGACTTCAACTGGATTTGACTCCAATTACGGTTGTCTAAACTCAGCATTCTGACTTTAATCATAACTGAGTATAGTCTACATTTCTAATTTTTTCTCTGTTGGTTTCTGCATGCTTGAAGTGTGCTGTGCTGCTTTTGTATTCAGCATCAGTTTTTGCGCCCCATGACTGATAGCCTGAAGAGGTGGAAAGTATGCGGTGATTTCTTTCTGTCTTTTTTTCCTCCTGTGCTCTTTGGAGTAGCGTCAGCTCACGCTGATGAGCTCAACAATCCAGATCACTTAAAGTTCCAGCCTTGAGTGGAATGTGGAGACCCACATGCATCCAGTTCTCTGACTCCAGAGTTATTCTCTGAGTGAAAAATGGAGAGCAGGGGGTTAAGGCAGCTTAAAAGGGAGCATGACTCATCACACGCTGATTGCCATGTTTGGTACCGGAGCGGCTCGCTCTCACCTCCATGTGGACTTGATTACCTCACTGAAAGCGGGAGAGAAAGACTCAAACACATCCCTGGACTTGGAGGGGTATTAATGAGAACATTATTTCAGTTTGCTTCAGAGTTTATTTTTAGGGAGATGACCACTCTGCTTTTGTTTTAGTTGTAACTTAAGTATGCAAAGTAATTTTTTCTCAAGTTTATTTATTCATTTTCTTTATTTGACAAGCAGTAGTCACTTAACTTTATTTATATCTGTTTATATTTGTTTATATATTGTTTTACGTTGAGATTTTGTAGAGGTGCATTCACTCCGGCTAACTAGAAAAGTAGTTGGGTAGGTTTGTAGTTGGTTAGTCATTTGGTAATTAGTTGGTTAGTTTGGTTTTTGACTATTGGTTGGTTATTTATTTACTTAAGTTAATTTAATGTATTTTACTATAATTAAAAGGATAGTTCACCCAAAAATTAAAATGACTTGGCCTCAAGCCATCCTAGGTGTATATGACTTTCTTCTTTCAGACAAATACAATCAGAGTGACTCTTCCAAGCTTTATAATAGCAGTGAATGGGTGTTGATTTTTTAAAGTCCAATAAAGTTTATCCATCCATATGTGTAAAATGTGCTCCAACTCGACTCAACTCAAAAAAGTTTAGTCAACTTGAAATGTTAAGTTGTACTAAGTGACAACTTAGATATTTGAGTTGATTCAACTTAAAATTTTAAGGCAGCTTAAGTTTAACAAAGCAAATTTTAAGTCAACTCAAATATCTAAGTTGCCACTTAGTGCAACTTCACATTTCAAGTTGACTAAACTTATTTAAGTCGACTGAACTTAAAATTTTAAGGCAGCAGGGTAACAAATTATATTAAGTTGACTCAACAAATTGTGTTTTTTTTTTGTTTGTTTTTTACAGTGTGATTGTCGTACACACGTTCACGTTCTTAAGATATGGTGAGAATATGCTAGTCTCACGAGAACCAAGTTTTTTCACAGCAAAGGAAAAACAATCTCTGCTCGGCTTATATTGAAATCCTACAACATTTTTCTTTACAAATCCTCGTTTTGTACTTCTAATTCATGACCTGTGTTTTGTTTTGCTCACTTCCCTGCGCTTTTGTGTTCGTTGCTGCGTTTGACTACATCTTATGTCATCCGCTGGAACGCCACTCTCTCGTGAACGCTTGTATGACAGTTAGCGGAAGCTAGAGATTGTGATACACTTTTAAATATGGATACTTTCCTTTGTGGAGTACATTTAATGATGGATGGATGCACTTTATTGAACATTAAAATCTCAGCACCCATTCACCTCCATTTTAAAGCTTGGAAAAAACAGGACATTATGTATCTCCAATTGTATTTGTCTGAAAGAAGAAAGTCATATACACCTAAGATGGCTTGAGGGTAAGTAAATCATTAAGGTAAATTTTTGGATGAACTGTCCCTAGATATGCCATACCATAATTACAAAATTCATTTGCATGTGCCACATGCATTTTTGTGTTGTTGCTTATTGTCATCACGATTACATATCTGGAAATCTACTGCTTAGTCTCATTATGTTGTCCATTTTATTTATTTACACAAGTGATATTGTTTATAACTGTTTCGGAGTAGATTGTGAAAATCTGTTTCTGCTAAATTCTTAAACCATAAACTATCTCTCACTTTGTTTACTGGTCAGTGACCACTCATATACACCATTTACTTTAAGCCAACAGTGAAGTTTTCTCTCTGTATTGGTTTCATATGTGTAAATATGTAGTATTTATGTTGGCTGATGATGTGTTAGAAGTGTAGATGATCCCCATCTCAGTGTGTCTTTTGTGCAAGATGTTTCCTACAAGGAAATGTAATCCTGGAGATCTTTTATTCACTGCGCCAAAGTATCGACTGCACACAATCAATGCGGTGTATCAGTTTTGTGGTCCAGAACAATCAATATGCTAATGTGTACTTGATCAATGCATACTGTGTCCTGAGTTAACTGCGTAAGTAGCTCCTCTGTAAGGTCAACCCACTTGACTCTTGCTCCTTGTCAGGGTGGTATATTGTAGTATTCATAAGCTTATAGTGACAGAACTTCACGTATTATTAATATAAATTTGAATTGATGCTTGCTCATAGGTGTGTGCTTGTATCAATTATTTTAGAACTGCTTTAAATACAGCTGACCTGTCTGTTTTTGAAGTACTTGTTTTTTTTTCTTCCCACATAATGTGAATCTTTTGTTGCAGCATTGCCAAATTTATCATTTGTTTATGAATAATCTTATGTTTTGGTTTAAGTCCATCAAAAAAAAAAACAAACGCATAAAGTGATATAACTTCCATTTATACAGCATTTACTAGTTGATCTAAAAATGGACATACCACAAGTATAGATGTGTCGCGATACACACTGTTACTGGGATGTAAACTACTAGATTTTGTCATACCACCCACTCCTACCGTCTGTTATTGACCCAGTTGTTAGGCCTCATCTTTGTCCATGACTTTTCTCTCCTCTGTCCGAACATTTTCTACATGATATTAAAAGATTTAGGGATTATGGTCTCAGCGTCACTGAAGCGCTAGATCCTGCTTTTGCCAGTTGAAATCTGCTGGTAAGCTGAGTGACAGAGCACTGAGGGCGACCTGAGGTTTTTTTTTAGTTGACCAGGTCAGCAGCAGAGGCTTCACGGTCTAGACAAAATGTGTGAATTTTGATCCTTGTGTTTTGTAAGCAAAACTGTTTGGTAAACAAGATTATTTTTTTTGGAGCACAAATTCTTTAATTCATGTTAGTTCATAATATACACTTGAGGTCAAAAGTTTACATACACCTTGCAGAATCTGCAAAATGTTAATTATTTTACCAAAATAAGAGGGATCGTACAAAACGCATGTAATTTTTTTTTTTTTTTTATTTAGTACTGACCTGAATAAGATATTTCACATAAGATTTGTAGTCCACAAGAGAAAATAGTAGTTGAATTTATAAAAATGACCCCGTTCAAAAATTTACACACACTTGATTCTTAATACTGTGTTGTTACCTGAATGATCAACTTTTTTTTTTTTTTTTTTTTTTTTTTTAGTGATAGTTCTTCATGAATCCCTTGTTTGTCTTGAACAGTTAAACTGCCTGCTGCTCTTCAGTAAATTCCTTCAGGTCCCGCAAATTCTTTGGTTTTTCAGCATTTTTGTGTATTTGAACTCATTCCAGCAATGACTGTGAATTTTTTTTTTTTTTTTTTGAGATCCATCTTTTCACATTGAAGACAACTGAGGGAAACATTTGCAACTATTACAGAAGATTTAAACATTCACTGATGCTCCAGGAGAAAAAAAATGCATTAAGAGCTGGGGGGTGAAAACTTTTGAACAGAATGAAAATGTGTACATTTTTCATATTTGTACATTTTTCATGTAGTACTGCTCCTCAGAAGCTACAGAAGATATTTGCATGTTTCCCAGAAGACAAAATAAGTGAAATTTACCCTGATCTTCAAATTCTGGAAGTTAAGGACTCTTAATGCATCGCGTTTCCTTCGGAAGCATCAGTAAGCATTTGAACCTTCTGTAATAGTCGCATATGAGTTCCTCAGTTGTCCTCAGTGTGAAAATATGGATCTTAAAATCATGCAGTCATTGTTGGAATGGGTTCAAATGCACAAAAATGATGGCAAACCAAAGAATTTGTGCGACCTGAAGGATTTTTCTGAATAACAGTGGGCAGTTTAACTGTCCAGGACAAACAAGCAACTTATGAACAACTATCACTAAACAAAAACGCACAGCTGTGGATCATTCACGTAACAACACAGTATTAAGAATCAAGGGGATGTAAACTTTTGATCTTCGAAATTCAAAAAGTTTTCACCCTTCCCCGGCTCTTAATGTATCCTTTTTCTTTCTGAAGCACCAGTGAGCATTTGAACCTTCTGTAATAGTTAGCTTAGCTTACATAATATATTAGCCTATTATTTTATGACAATGACCGAACTAATGTTAAAAGGTTTAACTTTTCTGTAAACTGTTTCCAAAGAAAGATAGTGGATTATTTAATGCATTAAGCAAATAGTTCTGTTGCAAGTTTTATTTTCCATTTGAATATTCACCCGATTCCACGTAAAAGCAGCTCTCTGTGCTTTATGATACAGAAGGGAAAGTGCATGTGAAAGCGGTGTCCATCGGCTACTTTGGTTGTATAGAGATCAGAATGCTGATGGCCAGAGGCTGCTGTAGTATTTCCCGAGAAACTGGGTGTAGAGCTGAATAGTCAGCACTTTGTCAACAGCTAGACACAAGTTTGGCAGCCGATACAAGAAGGCCACAGCCTGACGTGTATGTTTCTGCTCAGCAGATGAAAATTACCCTTGGTTTGTTGTCTGTCAGGGAGCAAATTGTTTACGTTCAAAAATAGTGCACTGATATTTTTTATTTTTGTGCAAAGCGGCGTCAGCGGTGTCACCCATTGGTGGTTTGATTGTCACATTACTCAGAGCATTGGTTGCACTTGGTGAGACGTGTTTGGCAACATTTACAAGCACAAAGACAAAACTGCATTTCACAGCAGTCTTTACCTTCACGTTGTTGTAGCAACACTCCGTCGCTAGCAAACAACTCCTTGCCACAGAGGGTTTTATTTGAGAATTCAGATCAAACTCTGCCAGACTACATGCTTGAATCATTGTATTGCTTCTCGGATCCTCAATAGCAACATGCAGGCCTTCACTGCGGTTGCTACTATGGGATTTCACCCAGGCTATGTGAAACACCACAAAAACTCTCAACTCTTCCAAACCAGACTTTGGCTGTCTTTCTGAATGTTTCGACCAAATCCCAGATAGTGTGAGAACAGCAAAAGTTTTGTTTCCTTTTCTTTCCGATCCCCTCCAAGTTTGTCGGTCCCATCTCTTCAGATGGATGGACGGGGCCAAGTCACCATAGAGACAAGTTCAACAAATGGCCTGGACTGAAAGGTTAGCTTGGAGAAAGATACAGAGTTGTCTGTAGTTTTAAAGGGATCTTTTTAATAGTGGCCCTCTGTTTGGATCCCGGCTCATTCAGACTTGCAGTTTGGTTTCGGTGGCCTGTGCGTTCTCTTTCGAGGATAGGATTTCACCGCAGAGCTCCTCTCCATGGTAACTTTAGAAAAGCCTCCACAGACTGAAGGACTAACCCCTTGTCTGCCGGTTACATCACTGCGACATGTTCTGAAGTTACTTGCTTGTGAGGAAATGGACTTTAAGGGTTGAGGGCAGAATCTTTAGCCTCTTGTTCCTTAACACTTGGAACATTTGAAAGCAGAGATGAGTACGGTGTGCTGTTTAGAATTGAGTTGAGAATGCCTTTTAAATTCCAACTCGGTTCCTGAATTTGAATTGGGGTAGAAAATAGGATGCTGAAGTCTAATTTGAATTTGAATGTTAAGTTATTTTAAATGAAAAAAGGTTAACTTTGAAAGTGGGCTGGATAAAGCTTTGCTTGAAAGTTTTAAAAAAGTATTAAAACCCGTGAATTTTGAAGAGAGATACATTTGTGGACGTATGGAAAGATAAATGGAGTGATATAGAATGATAAATAGATGTAACCATAGATGGGACAGATGGGAACACTAGAAAATGATAGAACGGATGGACGGAATGATAGATACAACCAGTGTTGGGGGGTAACTCATTACATGAGTTATGTAATCAGATGAGTTTTTTCAAGAAACTAGCAAAGTAATGGATTACTTTTTTAATTTACAAGAAAATATCCAAGTTACTTTTTCAAATAAATAACGCCAGTTACTTTTTCCATTTATTCTCTGACACCTCTCCTGTCCTGTGTTGAGAGAAATTGGGAGTGAGATGCAGACCAGAGGCACTTCCTTCAGCCTTAAATTTATGTTTAGTGTGAAAGGGTCTTTACAGTTTCCAAAAATATAACTTTTGACATTTCTGTTATTTAATTAAACAAATAAATAAAAAAGTAACATAGGGTCCTTTGAAATCCATTGTATTTTTTCCCAAATTCCGTTTTTTCCATTTTAATTTTTCTGGATTCTATTTTTTTTTTTTTTTTTTTCCCCATTTTCATTTTTCTAGACTCCGTTTTAATGGTTAAATAAAAAAAATGTCTAATTACTTAAAATCATGAAATTTAGCAGCAATTTCTTTAAAGTTCAGCAAAAAATTACATTTTAAAGGCCCTATTAAATAATTTATTTATTTATTATTATTATTATTATTATTATTATTATTATTATTTTTCTTTTTTTTCCCCCACTAATTTCATGGATTCCATTTTATTGATTTCAATAAATATTAATATCAAAAGCATCTCTAATTAATTGATTTTATAATTCTGTATTATGTTTACATTTTTCTGGTAAATATTTTTTCTGTTTTTTCTGTATGATATGACAATAGTTTTTCTCAAATATTAATAATATTCACAGACACTAGTCCATATCACGTTTTGACTTCTGATTTATTCATCCAAAATTTGTCAAATTCCGTGACATTCTGCATTATACAGTAAATTCCATTTTTATGACTGGATTCCGCAGTACAGTCCACGTTTTCTGCATTGCGGAAATCATAGGGACCTAGTAACGTATTGCTTTATTTTAATGTCTTATTTTTAAAAATCAGTTTCCCCCACACTGGATAGAATTCAACTTCCTGTGCAGTGTGGCTGTTAAAATTCAAATTATAATTGAGCTCATTCTTAAAGGAATAGTTCACCCAAAAATGAAAATTCTGTCACTGTTTACTTGCCCTCATGTTGTTCCAAATCTGTAAGACCTTTGTTTGTCTTCAGAACACAAATTTAGATATGTTTGTTGAAATCTGAGAGCTTTTTGACCCAGCACAGACGGCAACAAAAATAACAACTTTATTAAACAATTTCTTCTTTTCCATGTCAGTCTTCGATGTATGCGTTATGGTACTCTCGTAAACGCATGGCAGAGACTGACACGTAAGAAAATAAATTGTGTAAGTTGTTATTTTGGTGTTTTTTTTTTTGTGCACAAAACATTCTCATACTCTCAGATTTCATCAACAATATCTTAATTTGTGTTCTGAAGATGAGTGAAGGTCTTACGGGTTTGGAACGACATGAGGGTGAGTAATTAATGACAGAATTTTCATTTTTGGCTAAACTAACCCTTTGATTTTGCATCAAAATGTTACAACATGAGCATTTCAGAAGTGAAACATGAACCCTAAAGGTCTTAAACTTGACCAAGACACATTATGACGTATTCAGCTTTAATAGTCCATTCATTTTAAAGCCTTCGGTTTGCAGCCCTCTTGTGACCTTCATGCAAGCATAACTTTTTAACAACCAGTCATCATTCATGCTTGTTAGACTTAGTATATCATCCCATCTGGGTTTGATTTAATAGAGAGTAAATGAACTGTCACTGCTCTACTGCCCCAGTTGGGAAACAAATGAGAGACGTGGGGCTAAAGAAGAAAAAAAAATCAGTGAGCTCATGACACTCTTCAGTCAGCAGGTTTATTTTGGGGCGAGGGGGCATTCTTGAGGGGACTGCCCAGCCTGCCTGATTTAGCCCTGAGGGAGGGGTCCTAACAGCGAAGCTTGTTCCAGCCGTGTCTCTGAGTCCCACAGACCCGTCAGGCGTCTGACAGCTTCGAGGACACCTCAGGCTCACAGGAATCTTTGGAGGAAACTTTGGAGGAGGACAGGAGTAGGAAAACTCCTTGCGGGCGGAGGTTTGGAACACGTAGCGATGACACGTGACGTGTAAGTCTCCGAGAAAGTGGACGGTTGAGACCCCTAAGATCTAGTGGACATGTAGAGGATTTGTTGTAAATGAATTCTGGATATTTCTGTATCATGAACATATGGAAAAGTAATCATCCTTGATGTCTTTCCTCATATCTAATGTTGGTGTTCTCTGAAGTCTGAGTAAAAATAGAGACTATAAACTACTCTGGCTTAGGTTAGATCTTGAGGTAAAAGTAGCTTGAGGTTATCACAACAGCAAGTGAATATTAAACTCAACCACCTTATGTTAAAGTTAGGATGAATGGAGGGGCCAGCCCAATTATTTTGAGCCAAGAGATGGGCGCAAAGCACCAAAATAGAGAGTGCAGTAGCAGTAGCTTATACTGTATAATATTTGGATCAGTGGCAGTGGAATTTCATGAATTAGCAATTTATAGTACAGTCCTTTCTTACTAGTTATTTTGGGTAGTGTTTGTCCTTGCTTGTGTAGTGAATCAATAGATTCTAATAGTCTTCGTGGTGTGGTTTCTTCTCACAAAGCCAGCTGGGTTTTGATGTTTTTGCTGAGCTGTACTTCTGTGTTCAACAATAAATTAGCAACTCACCAGCATGTGCATGTATCCTTAACAGATGGAGACTGGTGTGGCTTTTTTTCTTTTCCTCAGTGTCTATGTAAATTTAGTTCTGAGGTACAGTTAGGGACAGGTTTGTCTATCTATATGGTACTAAGTGGTTTATTCAGTATCTGTTTTGTCTAATTTGTAGTTTTTTTTTTTTGTTTTTTTTTTTCTCCCTTGGCACTGTTGCCTTTTTGTCATTTAAGGTACTGAGGCACTGTTTTCTGTAAAGCTGCTTTAAAGCAATATGCATTGTGATAAGCACTTACAACACTTACAAATACAACAGGCTTGTTTTCAATTTGATATTTGACATCACCTGTCAAAGTGGTTTCTGTAAGACAAGTCTCACAGGTCTTACATTTTACAAGTGTTTACAATTCCCCCGATGCTTTTGTTTGCTTTGTAATGTAGGTACACCTTCATTTTTCTCACTTTTGTATTTAAGCTTTCATAATTTTTTGAACAATACGTGTTCGGTTAAAGTACTTGCATTCATCATTATGTATATTATTTAATACACTACCAGTCAAAAGTTTTTTAATGTTTTTAAAAAATGCCTCTTCTGCTTAACAAGCCTGCATTTATTTGATCCAAAGAACAGAAAAAGTCACATTTTGTAATATTTTTACTATTTAAAATAACTGTTTTCTATTTGAATATATTTTAAATGTAATTTATTCCTCTGATCAAAGCTGAATTTACAGCATCATTACTCTAGTCTTCACATGATCATTCAGAAATCATTCTAATATGCTGATTTGCTGTTAAATTACATTTTTTTTTTTTTTGAGTTTTTTCGGGATTCTTTGAATGGAAAGATCCAAAGGTCAGCATTTATCTGAAATAAAAAGCTTTTAATATTATACACTGTACCTTTTTTTTTTTTTTTTTTTTTTGTGAAAGAAAATATAGAAATTAATAATTTTATTTAGCAAGGATGCTTTAAAAAAGAGATGATAAAGACATTTGTGATGTTACAAAAGAGTTCTGTTTTAGATAAATGCTGTTCTTCTGATGTTTATATTCATCAAAGAAACCTGAAAAAATTCTACTTGGTTTTCAACAATAATAATAAATGTTTTTTGAGCAGCAAATCAGAATATTAGAATGATTTCTGAAGGATTGTGTCACTGGAGTAATAATGCTAAAAATTCAGCTTTGAAATCACAGGAATAAATTGTTTTAAAATATATTCAAATAGAAAAGAGTTAATTTAATTAGTAAAAATATTTCAATTTTATTGTTTTTGCTGTACTTTGGATCAAATAAATGCAGGCTTGGTAAGCAGAAGAGACTTTAAAAAGCATTAAAAATCTTACTGTTCAAAAACTTTTGACTGGTAGTGTATTTTTTTTTTTTTTTTTTTTGCAAATGGACGGAATCCTTTAAATATATATTTATTTTATATATTTTATATATATATGTTTTTTTTATCTGTGTGCATAAATGTTTTGAAATGATGCATGCTATTTTCAGGAGATTCTTTCTTGGCTGTGTGATATTATATAATAGGATTCAGCTGCATTTATTTATATGCTAACAAGGGTCTAAATATAAAATCTGTTGGTTTACTGTATAATGCACTCTGTTATGACGCAGCATGGGTCTGGCATGTGCAGTCATTGTAGTCTGCTGAGCTGTTTGAAGTGATTGCTCAATAAGTCACCTGGATCCGCCGTATGTATTTGTTTGGATATTGATGCTCTGTATGGTCTGTGTCTGTGCTGCAGTAAATCATTAGCATTTCCTTGCTTGTCCTGCTTGGTTTAATCCCATCTCTTTCTGCCCCTCGGCGTAGCTGTCATCCCAGTGCAATCGTCTGTAAGGGAACCTCAGTTAACATCTCAACCCATGACCCCTCATATTATTATTTTTATTATTATGAAGTCGCAGATGTCTTGACTCTGCATAAGGTGAAACCTGTGTGTTTGGGGAAGAATGTGTGAATTTGTTCAGTGCCGTATTGTTATTCTGAGGATGATGTGCGGTACTGATCTGGGGATTTTTCTGTCTGTCTGCTTCTGAGAGTGCAGAGAACACAAGAGCCCTGTGGCCTTCTGCTGTTCTTTTTGCACATTTGAAGGGCACAGTCTTTACTCCTCCATCTTTTTGAAGTGAAACTGAAAATCATTAAGTTACAAGAGCTGGTTATTATTCAGAACCAGTTATACTTTAAAAAATAAATAAATAAAAAATACTGGATGGGAGCTGAAATCAAAACCAGATTTGTTAAAGGGATAGTTCACCCCAAAATGAAAATTCTGTCCTTAATTACTCACCCTCATGTCGTTCCAAACCCGTAAGACCTTCGTTCATCTTCGTTCACAAATTAATTTAGCTGCTATTGTCTGTGGCACTGATGTTAATCAAGAAACAAAAGAAAGACAAATCACTCACTGCTCTTGACTGAATCACTTTTAGTAGCCCTAATACAGATTAATCTAAATTTATTCATAGAAATAAATGTCTGCTTGACAGAATGAAGAATGTGGTAAACAAGTTGTTATAAAGAATGCATAATTAGTCTATATAACCATTGGTATTAAATTGAAAAGAAGATCACGCTCTTGTTTTGTTATGAGCCTAACCGTGTGTGTGTTTGTTTGTTGAATTTCGGACTCTGATAAATTAATTTACCCATTGAACAGTGCCATTAAATGCCAGTACGAATATCAATATTGAAAAAAGTTTTCAGTGATTAGATCGGCAGATACTACGTCCTGTGATTTGGCGATCGGTGATCGGCCTCAAAAAACCAGATCGGAGCACCTCTATTTATAATGCAATGCTAATCGACATAGCTTTTATAATACTATAAAATAATATGATTTCTGCCTCATTCTGTGATTATAAAGCCACGTCTGATCGCAAAAGGTTATTACGAACACTCGACTACGTTATGAAGTTAATTTAGAGAAAAAGCAGGTCGATAAATGATATCTTTGTTGGACAACAGGTTTGTAAACAGACTTGTTCACATGCAAAACTGTATCGCACACGTGCTACAGTAGACTTTATCGTTATTATCCTGGGAAGATTAATTCTTATTGTGGGAAAACTTTTTACCGGTATATTGCAAATGATAAGATATCGCCCATCCCTACTGTAGATGTAGTCGACTAAAACTAAAAGCAATTCAGATGACTAAAATATGACTAAAACTAGATGGCATTTTAGTCAGAAGACTATGATTAAGACCTTATCAAAATTCTCTGGTAAGGACGTAGATAAAATAGTCCATGTGACATCAGTGATTCAACCTTCATTTTATGAAGTTACGAGAATACTTTTTGTGCATAAAGAAACAAAAATAATGACTTTATTCAACAATTCCTTCTCTATCGTGTCAGTCTTCGACGCATGTTCACGACAGTACCACAATTATTGAGGGTCAGAAAACTCTCGGATTTCATCAAAAATATCTTAATTTGTTCTCTGAATATGAACGAAGGTCTTACGGGTTTAGAACGACATGAGGGTGAGTAATTAATGACACAATTTTTATCTCTTTAACTGTTATTTAAAATTTTGGTATCCTATAAGCTTATTTATTAAAGTACAAGATAACATGAATCAAAAACTGATAAAAACAGCTCTTTTTTTTTTTTTTTGGCAGGACAAGTGAAAATTTGAACCTCTTGCCCAACCGGGCCAGTACAAAAAAAAAAAATCATTAGAGTTGAGCCTTGCTAAACATGCAAACTCAACATAATGATGAATCAGTATGACGTCTTGGCTTAGTAGTGATCATATATGGTCATTTGTTGGTGAACTCTTAACCTTTTGTTAGCTTTTGCCCATAAGTGTTGGTATGAAGAAACTCTGCTGTCAGCACTTTTCTGAGCTCTGTTTAGTCTAAGGGCGGATGAGTCGTATCCTCACTACTTGAGATGATTGATCTTTCTACTGCTAAGGGTATACCGTTATATTGAGTTCATTAAAATTTAAGTTATGATTCATGTTAAAAAAAAAAACAAAACAAAAAAACTCTTGTGTGAAGCAGTCATGACTTCAAAGCCAGAATCAATGAATTCTTGATGCCTGTTGTAGCATTGCGTAAAAGTGTTTTTCATGTGACATTGAGATGGTTTGAGTGTTGTTTGATACCCTGCTTGGAGCCAGACCCTTACAGTCAGTCTGTCTATCTGTCTGTCTATCTCCGCTGTCACATGTATTAGAATATAGCCGCATACTGGGAGGTTGTTGCTAGGGGCAAGGATAGAGCACTTGCATATGTAAAGGTAAAGGAATTCACATGGTTTTGCATTTCAGATTTGAGCATCTCAAGATTTGGATCACAGTTAGAGGTGTTAAAATACATTGATTCATAATGCATCTGCGCAAAAAAACAAAAAACATAATTATATATTTTAGTATATATAATTATAAGGATTTATATAATTAATTATATATTGATATTGGGTTAGGGTTCAAATATACAACACTTTTTTTGTATAATTTATTATTATATATTGATATTACTGAGTTATGAGTTATTGAGGTAATTTTTTGTATATAAAAATATATTATAATAATTAATAATTTTTTAATTACGATTATTTTTAATTTTTA
>JAHKKF010489189.1:0-11666 GCA_019740295.1 Labeo calbasu | reverse complement strand
AAGGAGATGTGTTGCACTGCTTGAGGCAAATGGTGGTCACACCAGATACTGACTGGTTCCGGGCCCCCCCAATACAGTAAAACTGCACATTTTAAAGTGGTGTTTTATTGTGGCCAGCCTAAGGCACACCTGTGAAATAATCATGCTGTCTAATCAGCATCTTGATATGCCACACCTGTGAGGTGGATGGATTATCTCGGCAAAAGAGAAGTGCTCACTAACACAGATTTAGACAGATTTGTGAACAATATTTGAGAGAAATAGGAGTTTTGTGTACACAGAAAAAGTCTTAGATCTTTGAGTTCAGCTCATGAAAAAATGGGGGCAAAAACAACAATGTTGCGTTTATAATTTTGGTCGGTGTATCAGGTAATTGCGAGATAAAGGGGTCATTTGAAATAATAAATATGATCATTTTGGGTTGTTTAATTTTATTTTAATGATTGTTTTGAATCATTTTAAATAGTGCTGTCAGTTTAACACATTAACTATTTAATTAGTTATGAAAAATACCGCAAATAAAATATTTTAATGCAGTTAACGCGCTGGCTCCGCCCCCAGACCTGTACGTCATCTTATATTTCATTATTGTTGACTGTTGACAAATATGATGCAGGGCAAGAACTCCATAAATGCAGTTATGCACTAAAATTCAAGATATTGAAGTGTTTTGTTTCATATTTACATATATATCACAAGTTTAGATGTGATTTTACACAACAGTTCAGTAAATAAGAAGTTGACATTGTGTTATATTTTCAACATTATATTATGTTTTTGCTCAATTTTGCAGAGAACATGTTACCTTTGAAGCCACAGCAAAATTGATGTGCGTCTCTGAGCAACACAATGGTGTTTAGTTTCTGAATGATTTCACGTTTTGAACGAATCGTGTGAATGACTCATTAAGACAATTACCGCCACCTGCTGGCACATTTAGTTTCTTATTTAGAGTATCATTTCATGAAAAAAATAAATAATTAATAATAATAATAATAATAAAAACATTAAAGGGATAGTTCACCCAGATTCAAACTCACTTCTCCCGCATCCCAACAAGTCAGATTGCTGCACCATCCTTCAGGCCTGCTCTCGGATGTACACTGCATAACTTAACTGAATTTGCCTTCATCTGAAAGTTTAGCAGTTTGCGCTGTAATTTGTGAAAGATTCAGAGGCTCAAAGAGAGCACAGCGTTGGCTGCGGTGCTGCTCGATAATTAAGTATCATTAGAGTCTCAGTCACTACGCTAGAGTTGTATTTACAGAGACAGGGCTGGGGGTGTGAAGACAGCCTGTTTCTGCTCGTCTGTTTACTCTATATGAGTGTGTGAGTGTGTGTTTGGGAAATTGAGCTGCAGAAGGAGTTTGCACTGTTTGTACAGCCTCATTACTCATGAGGCTCTCAGATCATATGCGGTGAGAGTAAAAAGAGAGAATGAGAGAAGTCTGTAGTTACTATAGTCTCAAGTGCAGCTTTAAACTTAGAGCAAGTTTGAGATGTTGTTTAATGTTCAGCACAGGGGTTTCACATCTTTTCTATTAGCTGAACTCCTGTCGTCCACATAACTCACATTTCCATAGAAATTGAGCATATTCCTGTCTTTTTTGGGTTTATTTAAATCTACAAATCTTTTCCACAGAATTTTACTCATTTACCCCTCAATATATATATATAGTGTATAAATATAAAATATAAATTAAGTTTGCAGATTCCTTCTAGGCCTATCACCTGAATTATTTACTTACAAGTTTGGAAAGAAAATAATGAACTATACAAAAATAAAACAGAAGTATTACTAAATATGAATCATGTATAAATATTGCTGCTGTTGATCTATTTAAAAACTAAATAAATTAATCACAAATTTCTGTAGTTATAGATTAATCCATTAATCACACACAAAACATAAATATTTAAACTGAATCTCCAGCTTTATGTGGAAACCACATAAAGGCAGTATTTTAAATTAAAGTATGTGTCGACAGTATCTGGGGATAAAATTAGCAATTATCATTCAGTGTTAGCGTATAATTGAATCAGCCGAGGTCAAAAGTTTACACACACCTTGCAGAATCTGCAAAATGTATTTTACCAAAATAAGAGGGATCATACAAAATGCATGTTATTTTTTATTTAGTACTGACATGAATGAGATATTTCACATGAAAGAAGTTTACATATAGTCTACAAGAAAAAACTAATTTTGAATTTGAAGATCTGGGTAAATTAAACTTATTTTGTGTTCTGGGAAACATGTAAGTATCTTCTGTAGCTTGTGAAGGGTAGTACTAAATGAAAAAAATAGGATATTTAGGCAAAATAAGAAAAATGTACACATCTTCATTCTGTTCAAAAGTTTTCACCCCCCGACTCTTAATGCATTGTTTTATCTTCTGGAGCATCAGTGAGCATCTGAACCTTCTGTAATAGTTGCATATGAGTCCCTCAGTTGTCCTCAGTGTGAAAAGATGGATCACAAAATCACACAGTCATTGTTGGAAAGGGTTCAAATACACAACAATTCTGGAAAACCAAAGAATTTGTGGGACCTGAAGGATTTTTCTGAAGAACAGCGAGCAGTTTAACTGTTCAGGACAAACAAGGGACTTGTGAACATTGTGATCCTTCTTATTTTGGTAAAATAATTAACATTTTGCAGTTTCTGCAAGGTGTATGTAAACCTTTGACCTCAACTGTATATTGCAATGATAGCCAATATATTTTTGAAACATTAGCACAGCTACTTCAGGAAGTGAAAAAATGAACAAATACCAAATATATGCTGTCAACCAGATAATATCCACTTAAAATACATTTAGAATTACCAGTTATTGTAACAGTACAAACTGTCTGAATGGCAAACTGGTATGGACTCAGGGTTGAGGTCTGTTTTTAGCTCTGTTGCTGTTCTTTCTTTGTTTTTGTTTTTGTTTCCCTATTCCATGCAGCCGCTGCTTGAATTCCCTGAATTGCTCCAAAATCAGCATATGTAGATTTAAATAATGCTTTCAATAAATGTAATGAATTTTAAACTCTTCACATTTTTGAGAACAAGTCTTTTTTTAATTATAAAGTTAAATTGAATTCATGGTTAACATTTCAAACTCATTCTCAGTTGCAATTCAATCACGAACAGCGGGTCCACGTACTTTTTGGTGCAGTTCAGCCTCGGTTCTCACGTATCTCCCATTGTCCCCAAAGAGATCCGTACAGCGCTATCATTCAAAGTGATGGTGACACTGACCTCATCACGTCCAATGAACATGTCATAATGAATGGCTGCGCTGGAAACTCTCCGCTGTGGTCTGAGCGAGCAGATTCAGATTCGAGCCCTGTGAGACGTGTGCCACGAGAGGCACAGGTTAGAATGTTATTACACTATTCACTGAATCTCATCATCAAATCATTTGTCACCAAAGCACATATTGCCAGTGGATTACAGCAGCGGCCACAGGTCGCATGTATGTGTGGTTAGTCAACCCTGCCAAGCAAGAAATGAGCTTCTGTGGCTCTGTATTGCTTTAAGATTGAGGATGGGAATAGGACAGATAACATATGCCACAAAACCTATAACCTTTCAACACCAAACACAGCGCTCATATAGGAGAAAATGTTTAAATTAGAGAGAAGATAGAATATAGTTGCATGATGTATCTAACTTTGAAGGTTGGAGGACAGATGTTGACGGCATAGCCGATGTTATGCATCTCGCTGTGGCTACAACACTCACACTTGCAAAAATCAATCACTGGACAAAGATTAAAGGGATAGATCATCCAAAAATGAAAGTCCTGTCATGATTTACTCGCTCTCATGCTGTTCCAACCTTTTGGCCATGTTCACACAGTAGTTGTCAAATGTGATGAGACTTTTTTTATGGATGCACCATCTTTGATATTACTTTAGGCACTGTCTCCATGGTTACATTAGGTGATAGTCACAAATAGAATACAGGCTTGACTTCGGTTACTCATTCATTTAAGGTGCTGTGTGAACAGGACATTTCAAGTCTCACACCTGTGAGTAACTGTTGTTGTCAGTTCCAAAAACTGACAGTGTGAACATAAGCCGAAAGAGACTTTGTTTCCATTCCCGTCCATTCCCTTCCAACACATGCTAGAGCCAGTAGCATTTGTTGTGCATTGTTTTGGACACAAATGAGATTCTGAGATCATTTCAGAGCTTTGGCGGAGAGGAAACATTATTAGTGAATAATGACTAAATTTCAGTCTTTCCTAACACAAAGTTAACATACAAATAGTCATTACAAGTAATCAGCAGGATGATTTGTCATGATATATACCATTTATCTTTTTTAACATTTTCATTTTGTATATATCCAGCAAAGTAAACCAATTGTTCGAAGGGTGATTCTTACATAACAGTATTTTCTTCAAGCTTATTTCAAAATAAATTTAGATATGTTTTCAAAAAAGAATACTTAGAGACTCCAAACGGATACCCAAGAACCAAGTGATATATCAAGTCCATATACATTTATGCACACCAAAGCACACAAGCACACAAAAAGTAAGTCACATTGCAATGCCAAAAAGGACCACATGGGGCCTTTTTACACCTGGTCACTTCATGTGTTTTCTCTGATCGGATAGCTATCTGATCGTGAAAAGACCAGGTGTAAATGCCCTCCGAATCACTTTCGAGACACATTTAAATCCAATTGCTCAAACCACTTCAGGAGGTGGTCTGGGCTGCATTCCAGACGAAACTGGACAAGTGTAAATGCATCTGGTTGTTGAAACCACATGCAAATTTTACTCTTCCCAAAATATATTAAAAAAAAAATGTGTAAGAGCATTTTATAGACTATATGGTATGTTATAGTCAGATATGACAGCGCTAATGCAATAAGCATCGCTGCGGATGAGTAGTTGAGTATCTCTTCAGCAAGATAACGTGAAAACTGCCACAAATGAAACTGATGTCACTGATGCTCAACACACAATCATCTTACTTAAAAGTAGTCAGACTAGACAATCTTTCCAGTGCTGATGCCAAACTCTCTCCTGTTGTGGTCTTTCATCTTGAAATTAGTCGGTGATGAATAAAATAGCATGAAATGCAGCACATATGTTGCTTACGTTGACATGAAATCTGTTTGATTTGCAAATATAGTGCGGGAATTGAAGACCGGAATTATATACGTTTTGCGAAGACATTTATGTCGTCATGTGTAAATGGAAACATTTAACAAATCAGATAGATATCCGATCAGAGAAAACGCATGAAGTGACCAGGTGTAAATAGACCCATGGAGACACCCCAAAAAAACAACTGCTTTGAACCGATTGCTTATACATATTACTAGAGGTTGACCAATATTGGATTTTACCGATACCGATAACTAGGTTGGACCACACTGGCTGATACCAATTAATCGACCAATAGTTTTTAAAATAGATACTAAATGGAAAATAAATAGTGCTCTACTATTTAAAAAAAAAGTAGTCTACTGAAACATACTTTGTAAATAAATAAAAATATTAATATTAATTATATATTGATCATTACGGTTAGTTCATTGTTCATTAAAGTTAACAAAAGCAACTAAAATTTTTACAATATATCAGTAAATGCTGAAATTAACCCACTCTAACAAAGAACAATACTTCTATTCTACAGCTTTTATCAATCTTAATGTTACAAATGGACTCATATTGTAAAGTGCTACCATTACATCAACAATCAAGCTAAAGATGNCCATCTTTAAATATCTACACAAAGGCCACAGTATTGAAATTGCATACATATGGATATTGTGTACTTTCACAATTCAACTGCTTCTATTCTAGAACATTTGTGGTTATCTAATTAAAATATAAAAATATGTTAGTCACACAAGGGGCAAAAGTGCAGCGCAGCATCTAGAATAACTCTTAGCTATCCGGTATCACACACACTGGACGCGTCGCGTTCAATTCAAACTTTTATTTGATCACCAAACGGGCAAAAGTATACTGCTGTCCTTTCTCCACTAATGAAGCATCTAGTCAACAAATTCATCGCTTTGTAATGATATGAAAACATGCACTA
The DNA here is from genome assembly GCA_019740295.1 of Labeo calbasu. Taxonomy (NCBI): domain Eukaryota; kingdom Metazoa; phylum Chordata; class Actinopteri; order Cypriniformes; family Cyprinidae; genus Labeo; species Labeo calbasu. The sequence continues at coordinate 5,609 of JAHKKF010489189.1, read as the reverse complement.
CAGTATACTGTACACACCGTTTCGTTGTCGATGTTTTAAATCCGCCTCTGAAGTGTCCCGCTCTGTGCAGTGCGCAGTGTCACGTGTCTAAACAAACGGCACGTGCTGTCAGTGATTTCCGCCACTAGAGGCCGCTGTCGTGCTGTATAACAAAGACTATAGGGACTTTGCTGTATAATAACGACCTTCTCAGCCGTTCCAGCAACGGACCCAACCCGGAAAAATCTATCGGCATGGATTTCCGCCTATCAACTACCGGTGCCGATTAATCGGCAAAACCAATACATTGGTCGACCTCCACATATTACAGTACACAGATCAATTCAGAATCACTAAACACAGCAACATACACATGACAAATCAAAATATTATCCTAAATGTGTCATCTTTATCTTGATTGCAGTCCTCATCCACAAAACTTTTCCAGCCAAGAAAACAGTTTGCGTATCATACAGCAAGGTTGTGGCTAGAAGGGATACAGCTATGGCCGGAAAGTAACAATAAATTAAATTTGCTACCTATTAGATTGTTTTATTAATGTCTGCATCTACCCCAACCCTAAACCTACCTCTTACAATAATGCAAATACAGTAGTTATTGTTGTTCAGTGTGACAAAAATTACGCAATATTTATTTGCGCATACCTAGTGGCCATAGCTGTATCCCATCTAGCCTTAAAGGGTTACTCCACCCCAAAATGAAAATGTTGTCATTAAATACCATTTTCAAGACCCGGAAAAGTATAACAGACTTTGTCAAAGTAGTCCATCTGCCATCAGTGGTTCAATATGAATTTTATGAAACGACGAGAATACTTTTTGTAAGCAAAGAAAAAAAAGAACGTTTTTTTTTCAACAACTCGTTTCCTCAGCGTAGCACCATTTTGAACAGTATCCACTGGACGCAAACTGTGTTCGCCATTCTGTGTCAGTGGCACCACACTGATACATTTTCTACATATATTTATGCTTTGATTTGAACAAAAACAGCGTATCCGTTTGCTTACTGGATCTTTGGACAGAAAACTTCCCTGTTTTTAGCAGCTTACAATGATATGATCGTCTTCTGCGTTCTGCGTAGTTTAACACTGTAAGGATTTTTTATTTAATTATATGCATAAATGCGTTAACGCTGACAGCCTAATATATATTTAACTGACAAAAAGAACCAAAATTGGTTATTTATTTGACATTTCATCAACTAATTATTTAGCTATTATGTACTAGCTAGTTATTTAGCTATTATTTACAAATTAATTATAACTCATTGCTTTGTGTTTATAAAAAGTCTATATGGCAACTGTAACATTCCCCATAGAACATATTTTTTAAATGTACATTTATTTAGTCATTTAGCAGATGCTTTTATCCAAAGCAACTTGCAAATGAGAAATACAACAAACAGTTCATTAAGTACAAGATAGAACAGGGAGAGATTAAGGAAAAGTGCAGGGGTTTTTTTCCAAGTAGGATGCAGTTAAGTGCTTTCAGAAGAAAGGAGTTTTCAGCTGTCTCTTGAATATTGTCAGGGATTCTGTGTTCCGGATGGGGTTGGCAAGATCATTGCACAAGCAAGGAACGGTAAATAAAAAATGTTCTGGAAGGTGATTTTATGCTACTCTGTGATGGTATCACAAGGTGTACCGATCTCATAAGAACAAGTGGAAGTATTTTTTTCATTCATTTTAGAAGCTGATAGGTGAGTTAATGCACCATGAAATCCAAAATCAACTGTAATGATCCAATCCTTTTCGAATGGATAAAAGTGTCATCCTACATTTTTCTTGTTCAAAAAGCAATTTTATTTTAATATATGTCATCTTTAAAAAAAAGATTGCAACTTCCCTTTCATGCTGACTTTAGATTATTTACTGTAATAAATGGTCTTTGGTGCTAGACTTTTTTGGTCCTTTTTTTTTAAGTCCACTCAAAAATAAACATTCTGTCATTAATTACTCCCCCTCATATTGTTCCAAACCGTAAGACCATCATTCATCTTCAGACAGGTTTCCCACACCTTGGTTAACTTCATTCAAATTCAAGGACCTTTCAAAAACTTTCCAGGTCCAATACCTTCAAATTCAAGAACTTAATGTGGAGACACATTTTAAGTGAGAGCAAGATTACATCATATTACCTTGTAAGATACATTGTTACAGTTTTCATGTGTCAAACACAACTATGCAAAAAAAGCTTTTTGCCTTTATTTTTGGCCATATGACAGAGATCTGATATTCTATTTGTCTTATTTCTGTTTTGCATAAAACCGAAGAATATTCGGCTCTGCACCTGGCCAAGTGATGGTTTTACAGTCACCCTTGTGCAGACTGATTATAAACACAGCTAAAAGGCTTCCTACCAGGGGCCATCACGAAACTTAACATGTTGCACAGTTTTATCACAGGTAAAATGCAAAATGTTTCAATACAAGCATTTCAGTCAAATGTAATTTGTGCAATATTTCAAACACTTTTGCCATGGGAGAAAATCAGTTCTTAGCACCAGGTTAAAATCAGCCCAATTCCGTGCAAAAAATGTGGATTTGGCAACCCTGCATCCAACACAAGCTGCGGGAATCAGATTTAACTGATCATGGATCAAGACAAGAGTAAGGAGAGATGACTGACAAATCATGCTGGAGGATTTGCTGCTCAGCAGAAAATATGTTCATATCTAATCTTGTAAGATGTGCTCCCTTTATACAGAGTGTGTGTGATCGCGAAATTGAAAGTGAAAGTGAATAGCCGCTTATTCAAAAGAGATTTAAATACTCAGCATACGATAACGGCTCCCTGATGTGTGAAAATTATATTCAGTATTAGAATGACTGCGTGAGCAGGCGGGAATGGTCCAAAATTCAGCGGGAGAAGGATCTGGCAAACAGTCCCGCGTAGGGCTTTAATACAAAAACGCACACAACGAATGGCGACCGTAGAAAGCAAAAACCGAATCACAGACATTTTGGCCAATTTAGAAATCCTGACCAGATGTTTTTAGGTCCAAAAAGAGGACATGTCCAGGGAAAAGAGCACGTTATGGTCAGCCTAAAAAAAAATCAAGCAAGCTACTATGCATATGCAAAATAGCACATTAGCGGACGGGAGGGAATATTATGGATTTTTTTCCAGAAAACTTCTTGCACAGAATAAATTCAAGCACTTTCAAGGACCTGTATATATGTGTTTATTTTCAAAAACTTTCCAAGGCCTTGAAATTGTTTTTTCAGATTCATTTTCAAGGACGTCAAGAACCCTTGGCAACCCTGTTCAGAACACAAATTAAGATATTTCTGATGAAATCCGAGAGATTTCTGATCCTGCATTGACAGCAACCCAGAAGCTACAAGATGTTATGAAGTCGCCAGAAACATTTTTGAAACAATCATGCAAAACTAACAACTTTATTAAACAATTTCTTCTCTTCTGTGTCGGCGCACATTCACGAGAGTACCACGACGCATGCATGTGGTGCTGCTGATGCAGGAGCCGACATTCTGACATAGAACGTCCATCAATCTTAGTTCACTGTATCTAGTTTCTGGTTCAAATGCTGTAAGTAAGGCTGGACAAAAAAATTGCAAGTCATCCTCTCTGTCGAAGTCTTCAGACATGTTTACGAAGACTGTTTTATGTAGTGTACATCGTATTCTGCTTGTAAACAATGTCATGTAGGACCACACAAATGCATAGCTGACATTGACACAGAAGAAAAGACATTGTTGAATGAAGTTTTCTTTCTGCGCAAAAGCTTCACAACATTACTGCTGAACCACTGATGTCACATTGACTATTTTAATGATGTCCTTACTACCTTTCTGGGCCTGGGAACATTTCTATGCAGGTTTAGAAGGCTCTTGGATTTCATCAAAAATATCTTAATTTGTGTTCTTAAGATGAATGAAGGTCTTACGGGTTTGGAATGACATGAGGGTGAGTAATTAATGACAGAATTTTATTTTGGGGTGTTTAAAATAAACTGACTTTTTAGTTTTATGTACTCATTGACCCTGAATCTAAATTTAGCCACTTTAAAGTGGCCATGTTATACGTCAATTGTGAATCAAAGCCACATGTGAAAACAAATGACCAAAATACCATCAAGTCCACTTTGTAACACGGTGCAATCTGAGAAACAAGTTGATGTGGACTTTGAAGTGTCACACAGTGTTCCATTCCTTACTCTCTCACACACACAAACACATACACACACACGGGCTCAAGACTTTATCTGATCCAGACTGCAATTGGCCCTGAGCTTCACAAGCCTCTGCAGCGAAGCCCTTGTTGATTTGACCCGCTTTAATTAAACTCCATACAGTTGTGCTATCTGTCTGTGTGTCTTTCGTTGAAGATTGCCTTCGAAATGAAATTTTATTGAATAGCTTGTTGAGTCTCATTGAATGCCCTGTCATCTGAGTGTAAACATCCACTGATAGCAGTTATTTCCCTCAGCCCGAGAAGTCGCGTTTGACTGCGTCTTTGTGCGGATACAGTTAAAGATAGAGAAGGACATTATGAAGTCATTAGCAGAGCAGCTTTGAGATGTCAGGCCTCCGCTGATAAACACAGGCCAATGTAGAGCACAGCTGGATCTGAGGCCATTAAACTGAAGGAAAAGCACTGTTCTTAGTGTGGGAGCAGCGATGAGAGGGGCTTCTGGGTCTTTTTGTGTGGAGAGGCTGAAGAGGGATAATAGATAGACGAATTAAGATGTTCTACGCCCCTGGGCAAAAATAGCCATTAAGCCATTAACCCGTTATGCAGTTTATCAGTAGTACTGGGGGTTTCCATGTGATGTTTGCTATGATTAAACTAATCTTGGATGCTGATTGGTCAAGACAGTCATGATAAAATACTCAATATAGAAACACCCGTTCACCACATCACTGCACAGCACCAGTGGCATGTTGAGAAAAATAATTTGTAAAATTTAGTACGATTTTGTAACTTTTTTTGAAGAAAGCCTCTTTTACTACGACTGCATTTATTTGATCAAAAATACAGTAAAAACTGTAATACTGCGGAATATAATTACAAAGTAAAATAAATGTTTTCTGTTGACATGCCAAGTTTAGGTTAATATTTTTATAGAAACTTCTTCAGGATTCTATGGAAGCCAGTTTCCGCCACTGAATAAAAAATAAAAAAAGGTAATTGGGACTTTTTATCTCACAAGTCTGACTGTTTTTCTCAGAATTGTGTCATATAAACTGCCAATTCTGACTTTTTGTCTCAGAACTGTGAGATATAAACGCACAATTGTGAGTTCTAAAGTCAAAATTGCTAGATATAAATCAGAACTGTGGATAAACTCACAATTGTGGGAAATAAAGTCAGAATTGTGAGTTTGTATCTCACAATTCTGACTTTTTTCTCACACTTGCGAGTTTGTATCTTTTTTCTCAGAATTACGAGATAAAAACTCGCAATTGCGAGTTATAAAGTCCAATTATGAGGAGAAAAAAAAGACTGATATGTTCAGAGATTTGCAAGTTTATATTACACAATTCTGACTTAATTTCTCAGAACTGCGACTTTATATATATCTATATTGTGACTTTATATCTATATAAAGTCGCAATTCTACCTTTATAACTCGCAATTGTGAGTT
>JAHKKF010489187.1:0-22846 GCA_019740295.1 Labeo calbasu | reverse complement strand
TTTTTTTCTGGCTCAATGCGTTTATATAAACACATGAGGTCGTGGGTAGTCTCTCAGAGATCCGGACTGCTTCATATCCTCTCATTTCCGTCTGTGAAACTGAGACTCACTCATCGTCCACCAAATTAGCGTCAGTTCAGCACCTTCGACGATATCAAGCCATGGCTGTTACCGGCTGCTCTCAGTGCATCAAATATATGCTCTTCTTCTTAAACTTCATCTTCTGGGTGAGTTTGTTTACCAATATTATTTTAATTATTGTTTCTCGTAGTGCTATTACTACTTATTTCTTGTACTACCATCGGAAATTTCTAAAGGAATGCTTCAGGTTTTATAATGAAAAGAAAAGTTGTTTTGCAGGATTGTATGGTTTATGTAAAATACTATATTATTACTACAATTTAGAAATGAATTAAGGACCTGATTTAACTCCTAAGAGCAGAATAAGCAAACAATAAGTGTCATTCTGAAAGTTCTTGTTGTGGATCTTTTGACTCCATACACAATCGTCCCATCTGAAGTGATTAATATGTTTTTTTGCCCCAGATTTTTTCTCAGCATTCTTTGCAAAGATTTTTTTTCCACACTATTTTAACTAGTACTTTAACTACTTTAAGGGCATTTGGAAAAGTCTATATATGAACAGTCACCTAAATGGTGTAGTCAGTGTTTTTTTTTTTTTGAGAGTGTATTCCTAGACATGAAGAAAATGTGTCTCAGGCTCCAGAGAGCCTCCTGTAGAGTGAGGGTTAGCTGTGGCTTTGCTATATTTTTACACTCTCTATAATTATGTCCATGTGCTGTAGGGACACCATAACATAAATACACCATAAAAGAACAGAGAAAGAATCACATGCGTTGTTTAAAAGTTGTTTAAAAGTAGTACATTTAGTAAAAATATATATTCATTTTTAAGACTTTTTAAAAGTGCAAAGAGTCATTCTGCTGTAATCACTTTATTAAATGTTTTACAGTCTGCAAAGCTTATTTTGACTAAAACATCACATGATGTTCAAACAGTGACATCACAGAGTATAACTAATCATGAGTTGTGAGAAATATCTAATTATCATTTAGCAGCAAGACAAACATTATGAAATAACATTCATTACACAAAATAAATAATGTTTACACCAAGTCCTAAAAATAACAAAACGTCATTTTTCAGACTATTTTAATAAAAGCCTTCAAAGTTTTCATTCAAGACCTTTAACTTGCATAAGAATGATGTTGTGTGATATCATATCCATAGCGCCAATCCCAAAACCTCTTGAGATACGTATTGTTTCCCGTCATTGTACTTTACACGCTGCCAATGCAAAAATACATCGTCTCGACTTCCACAATTCTGTGACTGAAGCTGCCACTTCCTGCTTCGTGAATTAACAAAAAATAAACAAACAAAAGCTATTACAGAGGACTGACTCTCAGCGCTGAAGAGGACCCCCCCACCCTTTTTTGTGCGTGAATAACACTAAACCTGTCAGATGTTTCTTCCCTAAATGCAGGAAGAAATGACCTCTGGAATGACCTCCGGAAAAAGAATTGAAACAAACATTTCTGGGCGATGACATTTGTTGAAGGATTTTAAATCCCAGTTTTAATCAGTATTTAAAATGTGATTTTTTGCTTGAAACGGCTAGTAAACATTATTTTTCTTCTCATCTTCTCTTATTTTTAGCTGGCTGGTGGTGTAATTTTGGGTGTAGCTTTATGGCTTCGCCATGACAGTCAAACTAGCAGCCTCCTAATGCTCCAGTTTGAGGGGAATCAAGCACCAGGAACCTTTCATATCAGTAAGTGATTGCTGCTTACAAACTAAAAGTGGCTGAATGCTAAACCATCGATCACAGTTGTTTTTTGTTTTTTTTTGGAAATTCTAATATAAGTATCAAGATTAATGCTAAGTTAAATTTTAAGAGTGGAAACAACAGCTGCTTCATCCCTCAAATAGGTTCAGATTTAAAATCGCAACTACGTTCTAGTTCCAATTATCCAACCTAGTTATTTAAACTAGCCACCCAAACCCTACTATCACAACCCTCTGAAAATTACCGTGCCCATTCATTTCCAACCTAAATGCTCACTTATGCCCAGTGTTGTTAATTTTATCCTCTTACAGTATAATTTAGATACTGAACATTTATTTGGACTGTGCAGTGTAATATTTCAAATTTAGAAAGTTTATCATCAAGTTAGGACTTATTTAACACTTTGCTCATGTATATTTTATTGTAATCCTTTACAATGCTGTTTCAAGTAATAAGCAGAATATTTGAAACTGTTAATGCATAATATTTGAATTATTATTTTATTAATTATTATTACATTTTTATTATGAATAATTTCTTTATTAATTCTTCTGCTTACAAAAATGACAAAAAAGGACAAAAGAGACATAAACATTAACATAATACATAATTCATAAACAGGTAGTGCAGTGACTTACGTAAGACCTTTAGGTTAAATGTAATGTATAAATAGTTGCATTTCTGCATAAATAATAACAATGAATTATTATTATTTAATTCTCACATATAATTTAATTAATTCATACCTTTAGGTACATTTATTATTATTCATAATAATAATAATAATAATTATAGTAGTAGTAGTAGTAGTAGTAGTAGTAGTGGTGGTGGTGGTGGTGGCGATTTTTTGTTTTGAAATTTCTTTCTTTCTTTCGTTCTTTCTAATTTATTTTCTAATTTAAACAAATTTAGCTGCAAGCAGCAATTACCAGGGTTCAAGCGCTTTTAAGCACATTTAAGGCATTTAAGCACATATGAAAAAAGACATGATATTATTTATCAAGCCTCTAACAACCTAAATCAATGATTTAAAAAAGCTTTTTAGGCAAATCTAGATCATTTACCATAGAAATATGATATTTTTTAACGTTTGTGACTCCAGCTGTGGTCCGATTTCTCTAAAACTGTGCATGCTTGTTTAGAATCACCTGTTGCATGTGCTCACCAGGTCTGGTGAAGTTTTAAGTTTTCGTTTAGGGTTTATAGTCTTTTGGGTATCTTTGGACAGGCCCCTTTTCTAAACGACCCAGTCATAGCTTCCCAAAGGGTAAATTTCAACATTTTTTGATAATTAGTGACCTATAGAGTCCCGAGAATTGCACTGCAGTGTTTTCTTTTTTCCAGAAACCTAAGACTAGTTCGCAAAAGTAGGTTTTTTACATTTTCGCAATCATTTAACAAATGGTTTGATCAACAGCAGTGGTTCTAGAGGCAAAGTCATTCAAAATGAGAAGGTCTAACGTATAATATGAATATAGCGTGTATGTGTGCAAAACCGCGCAATGTACAATCGTTTACACCCATGAAAAATGCGATATAATCCCCCAGTGGGCGATTTCTTTTAAATTTCTCACAGACCTTTAGGGCCGTGAGTCAAACAGGCCCATCGAGCTCCGTTCCGATTGACCTCCATTAACCTAGTCTTATAGGTGCTCAAAGTTCATCGGCCTATGGCAGCCATGTTTTTTGAGATGTGCAAATGCCCTTATAGCAACTTGTGGCACTTTGGGCCAAGACTGTGCGTACCAAATTTCATGTCAATAGGACAAATGCATACATAGTAATGGCCGTTTTTATGTTTTTTCCATCTTATAGCGCCACCAAGTGACTAAGCTCCGCGACTTTTTTCATGTGATCTCAGATTCAGCTATTATATATGCGTTGTGAGTTTGGTGAAGATATCTCATTTTGTTCAACAGTTACAGTCGTTGTAGTAAAAGTGGCCTTGCCTCTTTCTAATGTTTTTGGTGCCCCTTTGCAACGGAGGGTTGAAAGTTCAACTTTTTTAACTAATTATTGATATTCGCTCTTCAGAGAATCTTTCTGCACGAGTCTGGTTCTGATCGGGGAAAAAACCTAGGACTATTTTGCAAAAGTAGGTTTTTCAAAAAAAGCAGGATACCTGAAAATTTCGCCAGGGTGATGGATGAATCCAAGGCATGTGTTTTGTCCGATGTGAGCCAAGAATTATATCAGAGGCATATGTTTTGTTCGGCGTAAACCAAGAATTCCAATGACATAAGACACTTGAGTCTGTGACAAACAGTTTAGAAGTTTTGAGTGATTTTGTACTTTTGATCGCTGTAGCGCCCCCGTAAGGCCGATTGGGGCGAGTCTTGGTGACGTTGTAGACAGTGTGTGTACTACCATCTCTCTAAGTTTTAAGTCTCTGCAACTTACGGTTTGGTCTGCACGATTAGTTTTACGTGGAGATGGCTGATCCTTGGCCATTCTAACAATTACAATAGGGTTTTACAATTACAATATGTAATGGAGTTACGTAATTTAATTACAAAATAAATGTAACTGTAATCTGTTACAGTTAATGAAAAAAAATGTGTAACCTCAGAACTACTTTAAAGTAAAAAAAAGTGCTAAAGTCTGATTTTGTGGTGGCTGTACTTTAAAATTAAATTATTATAATCTTAATTTAAGGATTTTGAGAAGTCATAGTAATTAGTGCATAGACCTACTGTAAGGCTAACCCTGCCTGCTTTAAATGTTTCAAAATGAATAACAGTTGCAAACATTTATTAAAAAAAGTAATCGAATGTAATCAGTTACGTTACTTTAGGAAAGTAATTCCAAAGTAACCTTCCCAACACTTTGTTAACATGCATGATCAAGAAGCCTTTGCACTGTGAACTTTGAGAAACAATTACTCTTAAAATAGAACAGCATGTTTCTTCAAAAGATGGAAGTAGGAAGCTGAGCTGAGAGGGTCATTAAATCACTGTGTGTGTATGTGTGTGTGCACAAGGTATTCCCTACGATATGGGAGCCAAATGTCCCCACGATACCAGTAAATATTGACCTGATATTGATATTTATCTAAAAATGCAGAAAGTTTTGTGTGTAGGATTAGAGAAAGGGAATAGAAAATACAGTTTGTACAGTATAAAAACCATTACATCTACGGAATGTCTCCATAAAACATGGAAACCTGACATGTGTCCAAGTATATTTCAACAACTATGATGGCAGCAGCACAATATCATTGCATAAGAGCTTTGATCCTGTTTGTCATGTAGTCAGATGGAGTCATGTTGTCGTTCTTGTATTTTCTTTAATAGCACTGCATTCTGCTGCTTTCACATGAAGTCAGTGATTCTACACACACTCCCACACGGTGCTTTAAAAAATCCAGGGAAAGACTAAAAGTTACCACAGGGCGTGTTCATACTCCACCCGTGTGCACACACACACTCACGTTTACACACTTAACCACAGCAGATGTACGCAAGAGTTCAGTGGCACGAGGTCAGCATGTTGTGGGCACTAGTGTAGAGTTAGCGCCCATTAATTTTTGTAGAAAACATTGGGTTGTCTCTCTCCACTCAGTATAAGTACATGGAGGAACCAGAGCTCCGCCTGTTTCTTTTTATAGCCGCAACAACCTTTTCTGATTAAAGAAGTTGGGGCTGTTGGTCTGGCCCACCCAGAGAAAGAAGAGAGAGATGAAGCGTTCCCCTCCCACTGCTACTGAACATCCGTGTAATTGCAAAAGCCCTGCTCATGTGCCCGTTACACCACAAATTAGAATGAGCAGTGCTTGGGATTGCTCAAGTGCTGGTTAGACAACCCTAAAAATATGTTCAAGCCTGGCCGCTCCAGCAAATCATTATAGCTTAGAGAGGAATCTGGCTGGAGAATACTTACAGATTCCTAAATATAAGTTTTAAACAGAGAGTGGAGCTTGTGCAGCAGGAATAGCGGCGTATATGCACAATGCAGAAAAATCCATCATCATATACTTGAAGATGGGTATATACTCATATGCAACAATTACTGAAGGTTCAAACACTCACTGATGCTTCAGAAGGAAACACAAAGCATTAAGAGCCGGGGGGTGAAAACTTTTTGGATTTTAAGATCGGAGTAAATTTAACTTATTTTGTCTTCTGGGAAACATCTTCTGTAGATTCTGAAGGGCAGTACTAAATGAAAAAAATATTTAAGCAAAATAAGAAAAATGTACACATCGTCCACATTCTGTCCAAATGTTTACACCCTGGCTCTTAATGCATTGTTTTTTCTTTCTGGAGCATCAGTGAGTGTTTGAACCTTCTGTAATAGTTGCATATGAGTCCCTCAGTTGTCCTCAGTGTAAAAAAGATGGATCGCAAAATCATACAGTAATTGTTGGAAAGGGTTTAAATACACAAAAATGCTGAAATAAAAACATAGCTGTGGATCATTTAGGCAGCAACACAGTATTAAGAATCTAGCATATGTAAACTTTTGAATGGGGTCATTTTTATAAATTCAACTATTATTTTCACTTCTATTATTTTCTCTTGTCAACATAAACGTCTTTTATGTGAAATATCTTATTTAGGTCAGTACTAAATAAAAAGATAACATGCATCTTGTATGATCCCTCTTATTTTGGTAATTAACATTTTGCAGATTCTGCAAGGTGTATGTAAACTTTTGACCTCAACTCCACATCATAAACTCAACATTTTTTTTGTCTTATGTTAGTTGCATCAGCAAGTCTAAGTAATCTATAACAACCCAGGCCAAAAAGGAGTGTGCTTAATTGAACTGAATACGCACATGCACTTAAAGTTAAATGTAAAATTACAAAAATATTTAAATACACAACATACCATAAATGCTTTATCATAAATACTTGTTAGTACATTCGGAAGTAAACTTTCCCCATTTTTCAAAGACAAAAAAGTAAATTCTCCCAAAAATTAAGGTATTTTAAAGAATGTTGGTAACCAAACAGTTGATGGTAACCATTGGCTTCCACAGTATGGACCAAAAATTCTGTGGAAGCCAATGGTTACCATCAATTTTGAACATTCTTCAAAATGTCTATCTATATACACCTCGGAAATCGAAAGTCACTATTTTAATCACTACTCAATTAACTTAGTAATCAAGTAATCGCCCAATTATTCTGACAATTAATCGAGTAAGTGGATCATTTTTTTGTGGTAAAACAAGACCTAAGCGAACAGTAGACTTTTAATGACATTTAGAATACCAATGAGGCAATAATATTTCACTCTTCGCAAACAGCTTGACTGAAAGGTGATCTGACCAATCATAGCACCGAATCCACCATTTTGTCCGACAAACAAATCAGACAGGAGAGTAAAACTTCAGTGGAGTTAAACTTGAAAAAACGTGTGTATTGAGTCTTTCCACAGTTAAAAGAACATAAAAGAACATTTTAAGAAAATATGAAAAGATGATCGGTTCACGTGTCCATTGATCTAATAAGGCAATAGAGTTTCGTGAAAATACATAATGTAATAAAACAATATAATCATAATTTATGTACATTATGTATTACTGACTGTATATCACATGCCTGCGGAGGGCGCCAATGGCTTGACGGTTGTTTTTACATTTTTCAGGACGATTATAATCATTAGCATCATTAGCCAACTATGGCACTCTTGAAAGGAGAACTCCACTTCCAGAACAACAATTTACAAATAATTTACTCACCCCCTTGTCATCCAAGATGTTCATGTGTTTCTATCTTCAGTCGTAAAGAAGTTATGGTTTTTGAGGAAAACATTTCAGCATTCCGAATTTTAACTTCCAAAATGCAGTTTAAATGCAGCTTCAAAGGGCTCTAAACGATCCCTGCCGAGGTCTTATCTAGAGAAACGATCGATCATTGTTTTCGAAAAATAAAAATTTGTATACTTTTTAAGCACAAAAGCTCGTGTAACACAGGCTCTCGGATGGTCCTTGAACGATTTGTTCATTTTGAATGAATCTTTATTTGTAACGAGTCGTTTCGGGGAGTGATTCATTCAGTCGCGCATGCGCAACATCCTATTAAGTTCTGTACTGGAATTAGTTCACCTGTTTCGAGTCTTCTGGTTTTTCGAGTCGTTCGTTCAACTTATGGGGCTGTCACCCGATGCTGATTTTGCTAAAAATGAACGAAATGACTCGAAAAAAAGATTCATTCTTTTTTTGCTGAACGAGAATTAAAGGTCCGAGTCGGTAAAATGATCCAAACTTCCCATCACTACTACGAATCACGTCTTCGAATCACCACAAGTTCATCCTGTGTGTTCTCCGGCTCAAAAAGGTAGAGTATGTCGAAAAACTCCATGTTATTTTCTCCTACAACTTCAGAATCGTCCGACATCGTTGTACCTTTTTTGTTTGTAAACAGCGTTTGACTTAGTTGCACTTTCTTAGTCTTTGCGCGTTCGCTTTGTAAACACTGGGTGTGTGGTTCCGCATGACCTTTCAACGTGATTCAATAGTACGTGAACGCGCGTCCCAGAGCCTGTGCTACTCGAGCTTTAGTGCTTAAAAAGTATTAAAATAATTACCGAAAAAATGATTAGTCTTTTCGCTAGATAAGACCCTTTTTCCTCAGTTTGAATCGTTTAGAGCCCTTTGAAGCTGCATTTAACTAAGTTTACTACTTCATGGGTTTAGAACAAATTAACAAACAACAAACAAATTGTAGTATGAACATTAATACATTTGCAGTTAATTTACAGAGAAGCTGAAAAGCAGATGGTGTTTAGAGATGGGTTTGTTCTCAGATGCTGTTGTGGGAGTCTAATGGGGCACAGAGAGCAAATCTGGCTCTGTTATGTAGAGGGTTCCTGTTTAGACTAGATCTTCCCATGCCTGTTTATAGATTGTATGGTGAAGTGCTCTTTTACCTAAAGCCTGAGATGCCCTCTCTCTCTTTCTCTCTCTGTCTGACTCCTGCAACATTTAAAGCTATGGTAAATCAAACAGGAAAATCCACATTAGCTTTTTCCTATTTGTATTGTTCATCTGAATTCCACTGCCAATAAGAAAATGAGCAAAAAGAGGAATAGACGTAACCAGCTCAGCTTTGAGTTGCAAGACGAAAAATAGCAATTCTAAATTATGCAGTGCACTATTTTGTTTATCATTCATTTATTATGATTACTATATACTTCACATACAGTGGTTTCAGATACACTGAAAAAAAACTGAGGGTTTAAATGTGTGGTAATGTTTAACAAAGCTGCACACATGCCATCTAGTGGCAACATACTGCATTAACCTTATGTTTTTTCTACCAATCCCAACAACTGTTTATAAAAAATGAGGAATGAGTGCTATAAAAATGCATGTGCAATTAATATGAATCTCTGTTTATGATGTGAAGCTCATGCATACATTGTTTCTGTTGCTCCTTCAGGTGTGTATGTTCTCATAGCGATTGGGGCTGTAATGATGTTTGTGGGATTCCTTGGTTGTTATGGAGCTATTCAGGAATCTCAGTGTCTCTTAGGAACGGTGGGTTTTTACTCAACTCATACTATTCATGCTGCATGCCTTTAAGAGATTTACAATTCATCTTCAAAAGAGCTTTACAAGAACTAAGCCCCACTTTACTTGTGGTTCCAAATTATAGGCGTAGTTTTACTTCAGCCAGTAGCGTTTGATGATGAAAATGCGGTTTTTGACTATAATGGCATGTATTATTTTCTCAGACGTTACAAATTCATCCATAAAGATTAATAACCATTGATTTATGCATTCATTTTATAATCATTTAATCAGATTCTTTTAGTAGATGACGATACCTTGTGAAAGGAAGTACACTTTAGCAAATTTTAAGTATTTATTACAGAAATAATTTACTTTAACTGTGAAGAAAGTAACGTTCTTAGGCACTTAACTGCATGTTAGTTGCAATTAAATGCAACTGTATTAAAGTTGAACTTTACAGTGTTATTTTTAACCCATGTAAGTAGGACTTAAATACATCTTTATATGCAATTAAACAAGTACTTTTATCGCCTATAAAATATGGTTGAAGTGTATTGATGAATGTACTTGACTTACAATTTCTATTGAAACTTGTATGTCAAGTATTTAAATGTATTTGTAATTACATATTGTTTTATAATTGCACATGTAATGATGAAGTTGTACATTTGGGAACTTATACATATAAAGTATATTAACTTTTTGCTTTTTATTTCATTAATATTATATTATCTGCAAGTACAGCCTTAAAAAATACTTCAAGGGTTTAAGGTACATTATAACTTCACATTCATTTTTCACAAAGGTAGTCATGATGTCAGTTTGAAGGCCAACCCAGAAAGCTAATTCGCTAAAGCTAATATCCACCTGGAATCGTCTATGGGTGTTTAGCATAGTGTTATTCCAGTATTTCTGTCTTCATCACAGGGTTTATCACTTTTTCTTCCTCAGTTCTTCACATGTTTAGTGATCCTCTTTGCCTGTGAGGTGGCAGCAGGAATATGGGGCTTTATTAACAGGGACACGGTAAAGCTACACACATGTACATATATATTTAGAAAGTTTGTTTGTATTTTAGGACTGTCACTCTAATGCTTTTTGTATGTCCAGATCTCCACTGAGCTCATTAACTTCTATGATGCTGCATACATTAAAGCTGTGGATCCTGTTGACACAACATCCAGACAGGCAGCTTCTAAAGTTCTGGAGGTCTTCCATGACACAGTGAGTTGCCAAAATCAATTCCTTTGTCGAAATCCTCTGTTTTGGACAGTTTATAATCCTATTTTTTTCACGCTTTCTCAATATTTAGCTGGATTGCTGTGGTAAAGGGGATGATAATCAACTTTTCACAGCTGTCCAGGCCTCTCTGTGTCCCAAAAAGACCATGCCACTTGACCCGCTCATCTCCCAGGTATCTTCTGTATAGTTAAGACCATGATAGAGATGCTGATTCTAAACAATTTAAACTTAAATGCATTTTGAAAATATATTTATTTAAAGGAATAGTTCACCCAAAAATGAAAATTACCCCATGATTTACTCACCCTCAAGTCATTCTAGGTGTATATGACTTTCTTCTTTCAGATGAATACAGTCGGAGTTATATCAAAAAATGTCCTGGCTTTTCCAGGCTTTATAATGGCAGTGAATGGGTGTTAATATTTTGAAGTCTAATAAATTGCGTCCATACTATAAGGAACTATCCCTTTAAATGAAATCAAATACATGCAAATAGTTCATAATAAGCTATGCCAGGATTTTTCAGAAAGTAGAAATCTAACCCCTTTTTTATTTATGTATGCATCAAAAGGTTATAGTTTGCTTATGTCAAATCTGTGTCAAATCTTTGGTAGCTGACAGTGTGTTTGATTGTGGATCGACTCATTTATTGATGTTGTGCATTTCAGAGTTGCCACACAAAGCTAAGGGATTTGTTCACTGAGAAACTCCATGTTATTGGATTGGCCGCCTTAGTGATTGCTGTCATTATGGTGAGAATGAACACACACATGCGCAATTACAGACTTGTGTTAGGAATGACTAAATTTCCTTTGAAAACGGCTGTGTGTGTAATTTCTCTCTGCTGTGCGTCCAGGTTTTTGAGATGATCTTCACCATGGTCCTCTGCTGTGCAATCCGCAATGCTCCTGCGTATTGAGTTGCTGGATGATGACCAGCCTGATCGACAATGTTTGATGATTTCTGCTAGTGATGGGCAGAAGGCCTATTCACTTCTGCATTTCCTCTCTTTTCAAGTTCAAGTGTCCACACACTGAACATTGATCCCTGTGTTTGTAGAGAGGACTTCCTATGTGAATACTGTACATCTGAATACAATACCAAGGGCTATTATAAATAAACCAGTAACCAATATCAGGGAGGAGGAATAATGTGATTGACAGTAATATGGATAGCATTGCTTTTATGTTGTATTGTTTTATTTTTATTTAATCATTTTATTAGTTTTGCTCTTATGGTCTATTGTTAAACTTATAGTAGTAAAAGAAAATTATTGCAATGTTATTAGAGAGATAAATGTTAACCTATGAATCCATTATGCAACAAGTCCGTTTGTGTCTTTTGAGAATGCATAATGTACATTAGACTTTACCAGCCCATAATAATGATTATGATCATGATAATTGAATGATAACCCACATAACCTACATGTGGTATTTTTTGGACATTCAGTTTATTTGTAATAAACCTTCTAATAAAAAAAAAATCTGCCAAATTATTGTGCTATGAATGTTGTATTACCAATGTATGGATTCTTACCTGTTTGAAGCATATTTGCATAAATGTTTAGAACAAACAATCTTTGTAATTTTAATATCATAAAATATTGTGCACTATCACTTCAAAAGTAGATAGACAGACAAGACAGACAGACAGATAGATAGATAGATAGATAGATAGATAGATAGATAGATAGATAGATAGATAGATAGATAGACAGATAGATAGATAGATAGAAATAGAATTATGCCGTCATGCACAGAAAATATTGGGCACTGTCGCTTTAAGATAGATAAATAGATATGTGCATGACTGCATAATTCTATCAATAAGATATTGTGCACTGTCACTTTAATAGTAGATAGATGGATGGATGGATGGATGGATAGATAAAAAGAGGCATAAAATGATGCCGTCATGTACAGAAAATACTGTGCACTGTTGCTTTAAGAGAAGAGATAGATAGATAGATAGATAGATAGATAGATAGATAGAAGCATAAAATGTTGCTGTCATGCACATAAAATATTGTGCACTGTCATTTTAAAAGTAGATCGATAGAATTATGCTGTCATGCACATAAAATATAAAATATTGTGCACTGTTGCTTTGAGAGTAGATCAATAGATGGATGGATAGATGGATAGATAGATCGATAGATAGATAGACAGAAGCATAAAATGATGCTGTCATGCACAGAAAACATTGTCCACTGTCACTTTAAGATAGATAGATTAGTAGATATAGATAGAATTATGCAGTCACTTTAAGAGTGGATAGATAGATGATAGATAGATAGATAGACAGATGGAAAGAAAGAAAAGAAAGAGAAGCGTAAAACGATGACGTCGTGCACAGAAATTATTGTGCACTGTCCCTTTAAGAACAGAGTTAATATTGTGTTTGCATGATTCAAAAGGATAGATAGATAGATAGATAGATAGATGATAGATAGATAGATAGATAGATAGATAGATAGATAGAAGCATAAAATGATGCTGTCATGCACAGAAAATATTGTGCACTGTCACTTTAAAAGTGGACAGATAGATAGATAGATAGATAGATAGATAGATAGATAGATAGATGGATAGATAGACAGACAGATGGAAAGAAAGAAAGAAAGAAAGAAAGAAAGAAAGAAAGAAAGAAAGAAAGAAAAAGAAGCGTAAAACGATGACGTTGTACACAGAAAATATTGTACACTGTCGCTTTAAGAGCAGAGTTAATATTGTGTTTGCATGATTCAAAAGGTGAAGCTCCGCCCACTCTGTGTTAGGTCAGTTTCGTTTCTTCGGTCGTGAGTGGTTCTGCTGTAAATAAAGCTTTAAAGATGGGCGCATCTAATGGCAAACCTCTGAAATGTCCTCTGTGTCACGAGGACTGTCGGGAGCAGGTGACGCTGGCATGCGCCCACAGCTTCTGTCGGGTTTGTATCAGAGAGTTATGGAGCGGATCTCCGACAGGACCATATTACTGCCCCGAGTGTAGGTACGAGTACCAGCATCTGCCAGACTACACGGACGGAGCGTCAACATCTACAGCCACAACAAACACACGTACGTTCATTAACAGATAACAAAATAAACGTTGACTTTGTTGACCTTGAATATTTGTACGTTATTATTATAGCGCCAATATGTACGTTAAGTTGGTTGTGACGTAGTAGGCCACAACTACTCCAATGTATTGCTGTAATAGTGAATAGGATGATGCATGTATGGCTCTTAAAAAGACAAAACAATGTCCAACATACGCAGTCAGTGGTGTTAATTCATATTACTTAGTAATTCCATTCAACAGTTTTGAAAGTTGTGAAGATTATAGAATTTGTTGTAGAACTTTTACGCAGTGCACACCTTTCCCTCACATCCTCGTTTTTATTTGTATAAGGCATCTAACCTCACTAAAGTCTATTACACTGTAACAAGGACACCATAAAATAACCAAAAACCCTTATATACATTAATGCAATACTATGTTTTCATGTAGATTGGCCATTCAGAAAGAAGCTGTACGACCAGCACTCGAAGAAATGGCACAAGAAGAGGAAGTACAGTTCAGCATTCTACAGTGGTGGATACAGACTGGGATCAGCACCATCTAGTAACACTGCCAGTGACTTTAATGTAATCAACATCAATGACTCTGACGAAGACACATCAATACCACGAAAAAGAAAGGCCGCAGGAGACGAATGCTCTTCTGGAAGCCAGTCTCCATCAGTGGATAGGGGGACCTCCTATGCACATGACACATCCTCACAACGCACACCTCCAGAAACAAATGAGATCTCATCTCCACATGTAGAATCATCTCCTGAGAGAAACACAATTTTCCCCCAGCAAGGCCAGCATGCTATGGCTTCCAGCAGTGACACCGGCTCACCCGGGACAAGCAACACACCTCAGCGAGAGAAAACCCCCTTACCAGCTACCTCTCATACACCTGAAAGGCAGGAAGAGCCCATCAGGATCTCTGCAGCAGCATCATCAGACAGTCTTCCCAGAAGCAGTTCTGTGCCTTGCCATTACTGTCCCAGTTCAGAACAGAAGGTGGCGGTAAAGACCTGCCTGGTTTGTGGGGCCTCCATGTGCTCCGAGCACCTGCGGGCACACTTGGAGAAGCCGGTGTTCAAGAGTCACCCGCTGGTGAACGCTGTGGAGGATGTGTCTCTTTGGAGATGCCAGGAGCACCAGGAGATGAACCGGATCTACTGTCGATCATGTGCAGTGTGTGTTTGTACAGTGTGTTCCCTAGTCGGGTCACACAAGGGGCACGAGTGCGTCAGCATCCGCGAGGCAGAGCAGCAGCTCAGGGTGAGAGACTGTTGGACATTTTTAAACACCTTTTTTCATTTCTAAATAGTTTTTAATTGGTGTTAATGTGACTCAACATTCAGCTTAAAACTGTGGTTTTTAGGTATATGATCTACAGTAGTACACTATTGTTCAAAAATACAGTAAAAACAGTAATATTGTGCAATATTACATTTTAAAATAACTGTTCTGTTTTCATTTTAATATATTTTGATATGCAGTTCACATGAAAAACATTTATTTGCTACTTTCATAGCATTACAAATGTCAATTTAAAGCATACTGAATAGGAGTATTAATTTCTTAATGTTTTTTTTTTTTAAATGTGTTGCTGATTGGTTTATATGCATTAATTTCTCAGGGCTCACTGAAGGATGAGATGAAAAAAATACAAAAAACGGAAAAGTCAATTCAAGAAAAACTCTCTGAGCTCAGAGAGAAAAAATGTGGTGTCCAGGTAAGAGTGAGAATGTTTTGTTGATTTAATTGTTGCAATTTAGGGAGGTTTTCATTGTTACATTTAGTTTTTTTAGGGTTATTAAAAATGTTTTCTTAAGTTCATGTGTTTAAGCTCTCTTTGTCCATTGTTGTTATTAACTAAAATTAAAATTAGTCTTTTTTTGTTAATTGAAATAAAGCTTAAATTTAAAAATAAAAAATCAGTATTAGCTAAAAACATCTTTTAAAGTGATAGTTAACCCAAAAATGAAAATTACCCCATGATTTACTTATCCTCAAACCATCCTAGGTGTATATGACTTGTTCTTTCAGACAAATACATTCAGGGTTACATTAAAAATGTCCTGGCTCTTCCAAGCTTTATAATGGCAGTGAATGGGTGTTAAGATTTTCAAGTCCACTGAAGTGCATAAATTCATCATAAAAAGTGCTCCACATGGCTCCAGTTAACAAAGGCTGTTTGATGCGAAATGATGTGTTTGTTTAAGAAAATTATCTATATTTAAAACTTTATAAACCTTTGGTGAGAAGTGACTAATGCGGAAGCGATGTGGAGAGAGCAAAACAAAACACCGGTCACAAATTAGAAGTACAAAACAAGGATTTGTAAAGAAATATGGTGGAGGATTTTGATATAAGCCAAGAACGTGTGACAGTTAGCTGAAGCTAGAAAGGTTTATAAAGTATTTTTTATGATCGATGGATGCACTTTACTGCACTTAAAAATCTCAACAGCCATTCACTTCCATTATAAAGCTTGGAAGAGCCAGAGCATTTTTAAATGTAACTCAGACTGTATTCGTCTGAAAGACAAAAGTCATACACACCTAGGATGGATTGAGGGTGAGTAAATCATAGGGTAATTTTTATTTTTGGGGGAATTATCCCTTTAAGTTAAAGTGGGAAAATTACTAAAAGCTTTATTTACAAATAAAAGTAATACATTTAAATAGCTTTCAATCAAATAAAATGGTAACTCTGTGTACAGCAACTTTTGCTTCCCTCATGTTTCCTAATTCTTGCAGGCAGGGTTGGAGGACGTGCGGGCGGCCGTATTACAGCAGTATCATGCCATGCGGGAGGCTCTGGAGCAAGAGCAAGAGCAGGCATTACTCTGTGTGACACAGGAAGAGAACAGAGTGCTGGGAAGCATTGAAAAGCAGCTGGACACATTACAGGGTGCCTTGATATCTAGCCAGAGCATATTAAACACACTGCAGGGAATGACCAGTGCTGAAGGGGCATCACAGTACCAGGACCAGGCCTTCATCATGGTATGACAAGCCGCAGTGATCTTAAACTGATAGAAATATCAAATAAAAAAGATCTTTTTTTTTTTGTTGATACTTTTAGTGATGCAATGCAATTACAAATGCATATATGTAATGCAAATGTTACTGTTTATTTCAGGAATACAGCAAGATGGCAGGACAGTAAGTATGCTTTAAATATTTGTTGATTGGGATAATTATGTTTTGTTAAATGGAACCTATTATACCTCATTTTACAATATGCAGTATTAGTCTCAGGTGTCCCCAGAATGTGTCTGTGAAGTTTCAGCTCAAAATACCCCACAGATCATTTATTATATAAGTTTGAAAATGCCTATTTTTAGTGGAAGCAAAAACACGCTGTTTTCATGCATGTCTCTTTAAATGCAAATGAGCTGCTGCTCTCTGCCCTCTTTTCCAGAATAGGGCTGTGCCTTTACAGCTCTGCCAAAAGCATCTGTTTGGCTTTGATTATTATGTCTATGGTGCTGAAACCATGCGTTTTTAAGCCATATCAGTTTCTGAGGTTTTATGTCCGAAGCACGTGCACAGAGAGCGGCTTTTCATGATATGTCCCGTTTACGTAATACTATGTAATGTCTTCTTCTAGACTGACTGAGTTGTCTGATCCTGTGCAAAATCTTGAGCCTCCCCAAGAGCTAAACCATAACCGACTGGATTGTCTTAACGACTGGACCGAGAAGAGACTGGAGACTGTGCTCATATCACTGCCTCATCGAGACCCCTTCAGACTGCTGTGTGAGTTTTTTTACACACTTCATACTATAAATCATACTATAATACTGGTATAACATATAAAAAGTATAGAATGACCTATAGTGATGATATGAATTCAGAACAAGATCTTTAAAGTTCTTTGTCTGAGATGCTTTGAGATATTTCTTTATATTATTATGACATATTTTTTGGTTTCCAGTAATGCTGATGTGTCTTATATTTTAATGGCTCTTAAATGAGCATTTTAAAGATATAATTTAACTGAAGCATTTCATAGCTTTTTTTTGATAAGTCAGCTGATCAATATATGTTAGTAATTGTACATATATATGTTACACATTATAATACATTTTTATAAATATTTCGAATGTTGGTACCACTAGCAGTTAAGAAATAATACTTTTATTAACAAGGATGCATTAAATTATGGAAATAAAAATGTTATTGCGCCTTTTTTATAATCTCACATTTCTTACATTTTTTCTCAGACCTGTGTGATATAAACTCGCAATTACGAGTTATAGAGTCAGAACTGCGTGATATAAACTCGCAATACCGACTTTTTCTCAGATTTGCATGATATAAACTCGCAATTACGAGTTATAAAGTCAGAACTGCGTGATATAAACTCACAATACCGACTTTTTCTCAGATTTGCATGATATAAACTTGCAGTTGCGAGAAATAAAGTCAGAATCATGTCATATACAGTAAACTCGCAATTGCGAGTTAATATCTTGCAATTCTGACTTTTTTTTCTCAAAATTGCATATGAAGACACAGTTACAAGAAATAAAGTCAGAATTTTGACTTTTTCTCAGAATTACATGATTTAAACTCACAATTGCGAGTTAAAGTCAGAATTGCATGATATAAACTTGCAGTTGCGAGAAATAAAGTCAGAACTGCGTGATATAAACTCGCAATACTGACTTTTTCTCAGATTTGCATGATATAAACTCACAATTGCGAGAAATAAAGTCAGAATCGCTTGATATACAGTAAACTCATGATTGCTAATTATAAAGTCAGAATTGCAAGATATAAACTGAAAATTCTTACTTTTTTCCTCAAAATTGCATATGAACACACAACTGCAAGAAATAAAGTCAGAATTTTTACTTTTTCTCAGAATTACGTGATATAAACTCACAATTGCGAGTGAAAGTCAGAATTGTGTGATATGAACTTGAATTTGCAAGAAGTAAAGTCAAAATTGAGTGATTTAAACTCGCAATTGAGGGAAATAAAATCAGAATTGCATGATATAAACTTGCAATTGTAAATTATGAAGTCAGAATTGCAAGATAAACTGAAAATTCTGACTTTTTTCCTCAAAATTATGTGATATAAACACACAGTTGCAAGAAATAAAGTTAGAATTTCAATTAAAAACTCGCAATTCTGACTTTTTTCTCAGAATTACATGATATAAACTTGCAATTGTGAGAAATAAAGTCAGAACTGCGTGATATAAACTCGCAATACTGACTTTTTTCAGATTTGCGTGATACAAACTCGCAATTGCGAGAAATGAAGTCAGAATCGCGTGATATACAGTGAACTCCCAATTGTGAGTTAAAAAGTCAGAATTGCAAGATACAAACTGAAAATTCAGACTTTTTTCTCAAAATTGCATATGAAGACAATTACAAGAAATAAAGGCAGAATTTTGACTTTTTGTCAGAATTACATGATTTAAACTCACAATTACGAGTTGAAGTCAGAATTGCGTGATATAAACTCGCAATTGCGGGAAGTAAAATCAGAATTGCAGTATATAAACTTGCAATTGCGAATTATAAAGTCAGAATTGCAAGATATAAACTGAAAATTAAGACATTATTCCTCAAAATTGTGTGATATAAACACACAGTTGCAAGAAATGAAAGTTATAATAAAGTTAGAATTTCGATAAAAACAATTCTGACTTTTTTCTCAGAATTGCATGATATAAACTTGCAGTTGCGAGAAATAAAGTCAGAACTGCATGATATAAACTCACAATACTGACTTTTTTCAGATTTGCATGATATAAACTTGCAATTGCGAGAAATAAAGTCAGAATCGCATGATGCAGTTGCGAGTTATGAAGTCAGAATTGCAAGATATAAACTGATAATTCTGACTTTTTTCCTTAAAATTGCATATGAACACAATTGCAAGAAATAAAGTCAGAATTGCGATTAAAAACTCGCAATTTTGACTTTTTTCTCAGAGTTACATACATTTCTCAGAATTGCATAAACTCACAATTGCGAGTTAAAGTCAGAATTGCATGATATAAACTCTCAATTGTGAATTATAAAGTCAGAATTGCAAGATATAAACTGACAGATATTCTGACTTTTTTTTTAACTTAGAAAGTTAAAATCCTACAGACTCCAAACTTTTAAACTTAAGAGTATATTTGTTTTTTTTTTTAAGTGTCAAAAGATGAATGGTAGGTTTTGTTGTAGTCTCTGAGTCATAAAAGAAAATTTAGGAAATATTATAATTGCCCGTAGTCACCCTACTGTACTTATTGTACACCCTACTGTATTATCATCTTCATTACACTATGATAGCATTTTGTCATTTGTTGTCATTGTTGCTCACATGTGCTAAGTAAAGCTGTTAATTTGGGCTACATGAAGACTTTGATTGCCAGGCACAATAATTATATTTGACAGCTGATGTTTCTGTCTGCAGATGGGATAAGCCCAACTCTAGATCCTGACACTGTCCATCCAAAGCTGCTTTTGTCAGATGAGAACAGGACGGTGCAGTACAGCGAGACCCAACAAGACTACCCCGACCAGGAATCCCGCTTCAACACTTTCCCTCAGGTGCTGGGCTCTCGTGCCATAGACGGAGGCTGCTGCTATTGGGAAGTGGAGGTCTCTCTAGATGAGGGCCGCTGGAAGGTGGGCGTCTGTGATGGACAGATAGGCAGAAAAGGGCAAAAGGACATCTGCCGTATTGGCTTCTACCCTAATTCTTGGTGTTTAATTTATGAGAAGGGAAAGGTGGAAGCCTTACATGATAAAGTGGCATCACCTGTGTGTTCCGCTGAGCTCTGGAAGGTCGGGGTCCTGCTGAATTTTAATGAGGGTCGCTTGTCTTTTTATAGCGTGGCCAGGGAGGGATCTCTTTCTTTGCTCTACAGTTTTGAGCATGCGTTCACTGAGCCACTGTATCCGGCGCTGGCAGTTTCTAAAACTCAGCTCAGCATCTGTGATATTTTTACCAAGAGCACTACAGACTAGACTATGTTTGCGTTTTTTTAAACCTTTTATTATAAGGGTAAAGGAATAGTAAACACACGCACACAAATGAAAATTTGCTGTTATGTTTACTGTTTACTCATCCTTAGGCTATCCAATATGTAGATGACTGTCTTTCTTTAGCAGAACAGTAAAACACATTTTTAGTTGAACCTACGGTGATTTATAAAATGCAAGGGTGGCCTGCGGGTGAGTAAATAAACAGATTTTTTTTTATTTACTACTGAATTATTCCTTTAAGCAACACAAATCACTATGACATTCCACAAAACATCATTCCAGTAGTCGTGAGGTCTTGAAAACAATGGCCTATTTTTTTTTTTTTTAATGATTGATTTATAATGATGGTATTTGCAGATTTTTAATATGTAAGATTTACATATCTGAGCTTTTAAAACTCTATTTCCATTTTAAATATATGCTTTATATATCCATTTATATATCAATTGGAATGGTGTTTTTTCAAAACAATCTTGCACAGCATTTTTACTTTTTTCAGCCATTTCTTAAATGTCCTTTTATGTTTTTTAGGATTCATTTTATAACTTTAGATAAATTTGTATTTTTATATTGAGTAAAATGTAAAATTGCACTGTTTTTACATTGTACACTTAAATCAAATGAAGGCCAGAAGAAATATTTGTCCAAAATCTGTTGAAGCTAAGCATTTCTACAAGTTTCAATAAAGACATTTCGAATGAAATTAGATTTTCAGTTAATTTCTGAAATCTCATAGTCTTATTTGAAGCTAAAATGAATGTAATAATGCGTTTTTAAACATGGAACATGTTTCCATTAATTATCCAGGGTTCTCTTTACAAGTTTATGCAATTTTCTGATAGTTTTAAAATATGTCAGGTCATTCCAAACATTCTGCCAATTTTGAACTACTGTTGGAAGTGTAATATTTCAGCCTGTGTGTATTATTGATTTTCCATTTCAACTCTAGGTGGCAGTATTGTTCAATATCTAAACAGAAAACGTTGACATTTAATTCATTTCCATTGTTTGAACTGAAGATTAAGGAATTAAATTCAGATGTTTCTTAAAAATGGTCTGATTATTTTCAATGTTTTCTGTTTCATAGATGTTAAACAGCACAAATGCTGTTTTTCTTCACTGTATTGTGTTGTCGGAAAACCTTTCTCTTTTATGTGTTTTGTAAATAACGATATGCCCTTTTATTTTCATTTGAACCGCTGGCGGAGGAGTCCATCAGGTGCAAGACAAAGTGAGTCATCTGTTCCGAGAACAGCTCTCTGTACCCTCACACAATTAATTTCAAATCAATATAAATTGCCTGGTTAATAAAAACAAATAACAAGTGAAGAAAACATTACAGTGAAGAGGTGATAAGAACGTTTTGGCAAGTCAATACATGCCTGTATTGACAGATTCAAACAACTTCTGCCATTGTGATAAATTATTAAGTATATTGTACATTTTTTAGTAAATCCAATTCATTTGATTATCTTAAATGTTAAGTACTCAGTCATTTAGTATTCTATTCTAAAAGTTTTAAAAATGAAAATATTTAAAAATCTCACAAAACACATTTTTTAAAAACAGAATTTTTTTTAACAGAAATTAAATCTGTTTTAGAATGATTAAGATTTCTTTCAGTTGGGGCTCTTGATTTTCTTCTCTCCAAATGCCAATTACCATAATGAGTCTGGGCATTTTCATTTATTTATTGTGAGTCATTGTGATTCTACTATTATTCTCAATAGATGCTTATTACTGGAATACATTGTTTAAAAAAAAAAAAAATCAACGTAAAGACAGTACATCAAGCACTACAAAATATTACAGACTTTTACCATTTATTACATTCTAAATATATGCTATTTAAATTTAGATCTATCTATCTAGCTGTCTAGCTAGTTATCTGTTTGGGAGTTATTCTAGAGCATTTAACTTTTATGTGTGTACAGCTGTTCAGAACTGTGCTAGGTAACCATGTGCTGATTAGCATCTTTAAGTAAGCTACGTTCAAAAGTATCTACAATTGTCACTATTCGGTAGTGTCACTAGTTTCGGTAGTGACATTTTTGTTTTTAACGGTCACGACAGAAACATTTGGTGAAGTTTTGGTAGTGCTATCATTGTTTTTTTTGGGTGTTATCCCATAAAATTGTCACTACTGTAACAGTCACTACCGAAACATTTGGTGAAGTTTCGGTAGTGACGTTGTTATTTCTTTGGGTGTTATCCTACGAAAAAGTCACTACCGTAACAGTCACAACCGAAACATTTGGTGAAGTTTTGGTAGTGCT
>JAHKKF010489184.1:0-11689 GCA_019740295.1 Labeo calbasu | reverse complement strand
CTTAAATATATACATTAATTTGTGTATATATTGACAGAATAAATATATATATATATATATATATAATATATGAATTTTTGATGTTGCTAATTCTTTTTTTTTTTTTTTTTTGAAGAAAGAAAGACATGTATAGTAATGAAAGACAAAATATTAAATGTCATGAATGAATATTTATCCACTATTTTGTTGAGGGGGGTCAAAATGGCAATTTTTACCTGAGATTCAGAGCCAAATTACATAGGGGCAAAAAAGACTTCAGAAAGATGGCAGCATCATAATGCTATTTTTTAACAGAGCTTGGTAGGTCTGTTTGTAAAATCTGTTGACATTAGCAATCTTTGTTGCATTATGTGCCAGTGGTGACCATTCAAAAATAGTGAAATAGCATTTTTACTCTAAAGTTTACATGTCTGTAACTCAGGAAGTATTAAAGATATCTTAATGCCCTTTTAGAAATTGGGTTTTGACAAACTTTCCTTTTGGTATTTTCATTTTTAAGACCCTTTATGGTGCCATTCCAGAGATATTGAAATTTCAATATGGCTCCAGGAGTTAAACTGTACATATTTTCAGTGGTCAAAAACCAAATGTGGCTCCCTTTGGAAAAATATGAAATGCACTGAAATGGACAAGTTGAGGCACATTACCTTGCTCTCTGTAGTCTATTCATAAGATTCTATATTTGAATCAGTTTCAGGTATATTTGGAAGGAAAGGATTTTGATAGTTTTTACAGCTTCTGAAGCTACTAGGTAAAGCCTGCTTTAAAAACAAGTATCAGGTGTATACAGACTAACTTTTGGTTTTCAACCACTGAAAATGGGTATTATTCAACTATCTGGACATGGAGCCTCATTGAGGTTCCTGTATTTTGGGGTCTGAATGATGTAGGGCCTTGAAAATGACGATTCCAAAAAGAAAAGTTTATCAAGAACTAGAATCCAAAGTCATATTGCGATATCTTTAGTACTTTTTGAAATATAGGCATGCAAACTTTGGAAAAAGAGTATTTATGGCACTCAGGTTGGTCTAATGCAGTTGTCTTGACAGAAAAAAACAAGATACATCTCTAGTTTCAACATTACTTGTTCTTCAGACATTCCTCTTTAAAAGAAAAGAAGTATCATATTTTTACAAAGTGACCCACATTTGGTTTTTAACCACTGAAAATGTGTACAATTTAATGATTTATTCTTGGAGCCATATTTAAATTCCACAATCTCTGGAACTAAAGCATACAGGGCAGTAAAAATTAAGAAACAAAAAGAAAAGTTTGCTAAGACCCAATATCTAAAAGGGCATTATGATATCTTTAGTACTTCTTGAGTTACAGACAAGCAAACTTTGGAGTAAAAACTTGAAAAGTGCAATTTACCTATTTTTGAAAGGTCACCATTGGCACATAATGCAACAAAGACTGCTTTTACTAACGGGCCTACCAATCTCTGTGTAAAAATAACATTATGATGCTGCCAGATTTCTAAAGTCATTTTTACCTCCTTGTAATTTTGGACTTTCATCACTGTTTAGTATAGATTTATCCTATTCTATTTCTATTTCTATTCTATTCTATTCTGTTCTGTTCTGTTCTGTTCTGTTCTGTTCTATTCTATTCTACTGTTTTTCCTGTCCAAAGGATTGCATTTAATTCTCCTATATATCCTATTATATTGTTCTATTTAAAAAAATCTATTCTGCCCCTAAGATTCTATTCTATTTTTGAAAATTGTTTTATTTAAAATCCTGACGATTCTAACGTTCTATCATATTCTATTGAAATGTTCTTTTCTACTAACTTCCCCTTCTGTTCTGTCCTAAAGATTGTTTTATTCCATCCTAATTAATTTAATTTGTTAATTTTGTTATCTGTTTTATTCTACTGTCAATTCTTTACTCTTCTACACAGAAAAAAAAATTGGTATGGGAATTCTTTTGAAACAAAATTCGCTCAGAAATTGCTTGAAAATGGCACATTGAATTAAACATAAACATTTTGAAGAAAGACTAAAATTGTATTTTCTTGTAACATGTACCCCAGTAATCTTTGTTTTATTTACAACTTCGAAAAATACAGTGCATAGAAATGTTTTGAAGTAAATTGAGCATGTTCTTTTGTTCTCTGTAGGAGGATGTCCTGAATACACAGTGTGGCTATGATGTGCGGCTTCAAGGGGTAAGTGTGTTCTTACTAGTTCGAAATGTTACAGTTCCATAGTATATTCATAATGCTGAGAAACATTCTAGTGTATAAACTGTGTTGTGTCAGACCACCCTCTGAAAAGAGCTCAGAAGGTTTAAGTGCATGAGAGATTCTGAGAGCATTTGAGTTCCTCTTGTTCGCCTCCTTAATAACAGTTTAAGCCTTTAAAAGTGATAATTAGCTTCTAGTTTTAGCCACGGGAAATTGTGGAGCTCTGTAATTGGGAAGTCAGCGGCTTATGCCAACCCAGTGCCTCTCAGTATGGGTGGAGTGACACTGCACCCACGGTTCACCACGGTCGCTCCCGTGGTACAGAGTACTTATTCTGTATCCATGGATACTCTTTCTCTCACAGTACACCTTTGGAAAGATTTAGTCTGGTTTGCTTTTATAGTGCTTTTTATGGATTTGTTGTTCTGAACAATAAGTGTTGAGTGTATGATATAAAAGAATTATACTTTTAAATATTCTGCATTTCTTTGTTCAACCTCTGTAGGAAGGCATTGGAGAGAAACAGAAAAAGAGAAAAAGTTAACAAAGATCTGCGATGAATTCGTTCAAACAGTTAAATGGCTTTTTCTGAATCACTCTGACTTCCTACCGGTTTGGCGTTACGTTTCTAAAGTCTTTTGTGTCGTCTTCCCTGGGGGGGACAAAAGATTCTTTGGCGAACGTGTTTATATGGTTCACAAAAGCTGGATTGTGTGGCTTTCTCTTTCTTCACCTTCAAATGTCACTGACAGCCCCAAATTACACCTTTTCATCCCCCTTCCTTCCCAGAATTCGATAGACAGTAGTTAAGACATTCCTGTATGGCTGTGTAATACAAACTGGATCTTCCCTGTTATATGTGGTAAGCAGGGTGACATTTCATCTACTTAGCGTGCTAGCGAGATCTCCCAGTTTTCCAGAGAGGATATTTGTTCTCAAATAGATTAATGCGCAGGTCCAGCCAGGTGAAGGCCTAATTGTTTGTCCTTGACTTGAGTAAAGTTTAAAGGTCAACTCAAGAGGAGTGAACATTGATATGCTACATGCTGCTCTTGATTGAAGATTTAGTTTCTTTTTTAGATCCTGACGTTTTCCATTAAGTGCTGTTCTATTTTGAATAATCTTTTAATAGGAGTTGGATCAGCAGAAGTACATTTATACAAAGGGCTGCGTGGGGCAGTTTGAAAAGTGGCTTCAGGACAATCTGATCGTTGTTGCTGGGATTTTTGTGGGGATCGCGTTATTACAGGTAAGCACGGTGTTAAGCGAAATGCTTTAAAGCATGCAAAAATCCTTTGTAGTAAGTGTAGTAAAGATTGAACAGATTTGCTTGAATGAGGCCTGAGTGAGAAACTGGTCCCACATGAATGAATATTATACTGCCACCTTCTGGTTAAACCTTAAAGGTCCTCCTTAAAGGTTTAGTTCACTTCCAGAATGAAAATTTCCTGATAATTTACTCACCCTCATGTCATGCAAGATGTTCATGTCTTTCTTTCTTCAGTTGAATAAAAATTAAGGTTTTGAGAAAAACATTCCAGGATTTTTCTCCATATGTTGCACGTCAATGGGGATCAACGGGTCGAAGGTCCAAACTGCAGTTTCAGTTTACACGATCCCAGCCGAGGAATAAGGGTCTTATCTAGTGAAACAAACAGTCATTTAATAAAAAAAATTTAAATTGAATTTTAAAATTTTTATTTTTCTATTGAACCAACTTTATTCCAAGTCAATGCTCTCTCAGCGATCAATAACACTGTCAGTCAAGAACATAGACAGGCATGATAGTTCAGGTTAATAGTTTATTTAACAAATGTTCCAAACCAATTTGGCAACAAAAATCAGTATCATGTACAGGGCTGAATTTACTTAATATTGTGACAGGCAAAAGAAATTTTTTGCTGTCAGGCCAGAAACCTCCTAGGACCTAAATCGCTACTTTTTAGGAAATTAAAAAAACACTGTATTTTAATTAATAATAAACACTGTACTGTCAAAGTTGGTATTGTGGCTTTGTTGCATACAGATACATTTGTATAAATGGTAACACTTCACAAAAAGGTTCATTAACTAGTGTAGTTAACATGAACTAAGAATGAACAATACTTCTACAGTATTTAATAATCTTAATTTTAACATCAACATTTACTAATGCATTATTAAAATCAAACGTTGTGTTTGGTAACATTAGTTAATGCACTTTGAACTAACATGAACTACCAATGAGCAACTGTATTTTCATTAATTTACATTAAGAAAGATTAATAAATACTGTAATAAATGCAATGTTAATTTCATTAACTAATGAAATCTTATTGTATAGTGTTACCATATAAATGTATCGGCTTACAAATAGGCTACGTTTATTTGCATGGTTGCATGTGTCATTATATTATTAACATTTCAATAAAATCAAGGTCAAAGTTTTTGACCAGCAAATGTTTTTTCCGTTTTTCACTATCGATATTCTATCGATCGGCACTAAGGGTGTTTTCACACTTGGCACTTTGTTTCGGAACCTGGCGCGTTTCCCCCCTTAGCTTGCTTCGTTTAGGCATATGTGAACACGGCAATCGCGCTCGTTTCCATCGGTGGTCTCGGCTCGATTTAAAACGAACTCTGGAGGTTCGGTTGTAGTGAGATCCGATCCAACGGACCAACGGACCAGGCTATATCACAAGGTATAATGGGTAATTGCAGTTCCGTGAACAGCAGTAGCTTTGTTGTTTTGCTAATGCTGCTTAATATGAACATGTATGTTTATTTGTAGTATGTGTGTGGGCACGTCTTCGCCATTCAAAATGAAAGCGCGCATTTGTTGTTCCATCCTGACGGATGACAGCTGAGCGGAATCCCGGAAAATAAACCGTGGAACTTTGACCAATAAGAGGACAGTTTACTCGTGTGTGACTTGTATTAATGCTGCATTCAGCCATGCCGTAATTCCGAGAGGAAAACACGTGATATTCTACTCTATCTGAACAATGTGTTTCTGTGGCAACACTATCAACGCCAAAGCCTTCACGTGTTCCTGAACTCCTAATTACAATTTGTAAACTCGTAATGTTTTTAGAATTAAGACTTAAACCAATTACAAATGTACCACGTGACCGCCGTCAGGTTCGTTTTGGCGCTACTTCGGCGATTCCTCCAAGTCAGACAACATCGAAAGCTATGAGTAAAATGTCACGTTGTCATCTCGGAATTACGGTAGTTACGACATGGCGTGAAGGCACCATAACTGTTTAGAAACTTTGCCGTGTGAAAGCAAACCGCACCAAAAATAAAAGGCAACACTGTAATAATTTTAATCCCTGTTTCGGAATACAGCAATCAATCTACAGGTGTGAAAGCACCCCAAGTTTTTTTGTTATTTGGCCAAAGTATTATATTCTAAAAGATTCAGCGGTTTGCACAAGCTATTTGGCTGTGACTCGACAACAAATGCTAGACTAAGATACTCTTCTCCGCTCCTCAAATACAACAAATATTAGCCTTTATAAATCTAGTGTTTTTGACTAAAGAAAACGCTTTCTTGTAGCGACGCTACTGCCCAGCACTGATAATCACGCACGCGTGACGTAGGCGGAAGTACCGATCCAGTGTTTACGAAGCGAACGTGCAAAGTCAAACGCCCTTTACAAAAAAAGGTAAAACAACAGTGTCGGACGATTTTGAAGTTGGAGGAGGAGATGAGATGGAATTTTTACCTTTCTGAATTCTAAGTTGGAGAATTCTGAGATGGAATTCTACCTTTTGTAAAAAAAAAAAAAAAAAAAAAAAACGTATACAGAGAAAGAACTAATCGTGCGCGACTTTTCGAAGGCGATTACGCAGAGCTTTTTTTTTTTTTGGAAAATGATTGATTGATCCACTAGATAGGACCCTCATTCCTTGGCTGGGATTGTGTAGAGCACTTTGAAAGTGCATTAAAACTGCAATTTGCACCTTCAAGCCATTGGCCAACATTGAAGTCCACTACATGGAAAAAAATCTTGAAATGTTTTCCTCTAAAACTTTAATTTCTTTTCGACTGAAAAAAGAAAGACATGAACATTTCGGATGACATGGGGGTGAGTGAATTATTAGGAAATTTTGATTATGGAAGTGAACTAATTCTTCAATGGGTGGCTAGGTGAATCTTAAAATTTCCCCAAAATCAAAGAATTTTTTTTTTTAAATTTGCACTGTGGTATTTTCATACCAGCACATTTCTACTCAGTATTTTTATTACTGTTATGGAAAGTAATTTTAAATCCTACTTATCAGCTGCATTTTCTTTAGCTTTTTATTATTGCAAATGTTATTTATTTTTGTGGTACATTTTAAATTTATTTTTATGTATGACCCCAGCATTTTTTGACTGTTTTTGTATAATACAACTATAGTTTATAGGTATATTTCAGCTTGTAAGGTAGTTCAAAAAGTCAAGTTGAATGTGCATTGTACTTTTTCTCCTCTATGATGCCTTCTTTTTAAATACATTTCAGATTTTTGGCATATGTCTGGCTCAGAACCTGGTGAGCGACATCAGAGCGGTCAAAGCCAACTGGTGACCCACTGCAGCGAGCGACAGGTGACAGTGACCTCTGATTACTGCAGAGAGCTAGTTGCAAATCAGCACTGTTTACACACCACTGAGCTGGGAAATTCCGCCCTTTTAACCCTACAGACATTGTATGTTAGCTGACTTTACAAAAGAGACTGCCCATGGTTTTTTTCTTTTTTGTCATTTCTTATCTGAAAACAAGCTCTTACGGAGACTGTCCTGAAGGAGCTTAACGTGAGATGTCACATCAAGATCAAACTATCTGCGATCTCGCAGCTGTCTCTTGATCGAATGCTATTTTCGTTTGCCCTTATTAAAACGTTTGCCAGACTCTCCTCCGTGATGTCAAGCGGAGGGTGTTTTCATTAACCTGTGGATGACTTTCTTATAGAGAAACATACAAATCAACCACTGAGACTGGGACAGAGGAGCCATGAACTAAACAAAGCCTTACAGCAGTGCGTTTCACTATACACTTGTGTGGCTTTTTACACAACGTTCTGTCTGTCAGTCATTCGAGCCGACGGACGCTAGGACTCTTACCTCTGATTGGCCCTCTGTTGCACAGGGCGACCAATCAGAATGACGTACTTGATCATTACACATAATGCATTTATTTTTGTGAGTTCTACCACTACTGTTGGGGAGGAGGTGGAAAAACGTTCTGTTATTTGTCTGTATAGCTATGCTTTATTAATTTTCTCGTTTTTTTTGGTTCTCTGTGAGTATAAATCGACTTAACCGCTTTCCCAGACTTGCTTATGAACCTTTGTTTTCGCTAGATAGTGATATGCTGTAGTGACACTAATAATGTATTATTATTAAAATATGATGCTGCTTTAACTCATAGAAGATATACATCGCTATACTAACCAACTGAACTTTTTATAGAAATCACACGGTATACATTCCCTCTGGGAAACGCTTCAGATCACGCAGAGCGCTCTGCAAATGAATCTGATGTGACTGCACATAAAGTGGACAGTGTGTATGATCACATGCCTTATTGAGCCCAATAGAGATGGTAGCAGAAGCTGACAGTTACACAGCACATGGACCTTTAGGAAAGCTTCTTTTTACTGTTCAGTCTCTCTTGCTCGCACCATATGCATGCAATCATCTATTACAGAAATGCATGGCAATGCAGACCTTTTTAAACACATGCACACACATGCGTGTGTGGATGTGTGTCCATTCCATTATGAATACCATACCAGTGTGTTTTCACCTAGCTGTGTTAGTCCACCTGTGTTCAGAAGGTGTCTGCATCGAGTCACGACCTTAACGCTGATAATGTGCAAAGTAAGATAAATGATGTGCTGCCGACTGCGTATGTAGAACGTGCTCAGATGGTTTTAATAGTGGAGTGTCATGTCAGCCAGACTGATCTGATTGATCTGTTTAAAAAGCTTTGCTCTGTTTCAAGGGTCTGTGTAACCCTGTGTTATCAGAGCGAAGTTAAATGTGAGATTTCTCTTCTGTGGTCTTTTTGAGAGATATATAGTGTATATAAAAGGCAAATCTTTTATGCAAATGCAAGATTACATGCTAAAGATAATGTTTAGCCTCCTTTTTGTGCACACAAATCGATGAAAAGCTATCAAGAACGTGTCCAGGTTGCATTTCAGTATCATGAATAAAAGAAAAATTGGGAAAATATAGTTTGCTTAAAGAAAATGAAGCACATTTACTCCCAAATTCTCATTAACATAATACAAAAAAGATATATATATATAAAACGATATATTATTTAATTTATAAAATATTTATACATGTAATGATATTTTGTTGTGTTTTAAATTAAAATGAATCCGAATAATGAGAATTAAAATAATTTCAATATTATGGAAGCCTGTTTCTGCCATGAATAAAAAATAAAAAAGGTAATTGCGACTTTTTATCTCACAATTCTGACTTTTTTTTTTTTTCTCACAACTGAGTTTACATCTCACATTTCTGACTGTTTTCTATATCAGCAATTGTGACTTTATAATACACAATTGCAAGTTATTAAGTCAGAATTGTGAGATGGAAACGTGCAATTCTGAGAACATGCCAGTCTATTTTTCCCCTCAAAATTGGACTTTAAAAGTCACAATTGCGAGAAAAAAAGTCAGAATTGCAAAATGCAAACTTACAATTACAAGAAAAAGTCAAAATAGTGAATTTTATCTTGCAATTCTGACTTTATTTCTTGCAGTTGTGAGTTTGTTGTACAATTCTGAAAAAAGTCGGAATTGTGACTTTGTATCTTGCAATTCTGACTTTATTTCTCAGAATTACGAGTTTATTTCTGAGAATTGGGAGTTTATATCTCACAATTAGGACTTTATAATACGCAATTGTGAGTTTATATCACAATTCTGAGAAGAAAAAAAAGTCAGAATTGCGAGATACAAAGTCACAATTGCAAGAAAAAAAGTCAAAATTGTGAATTCTGACTTTATTACTCGCAATTCTTACTTTATATCTCACAATTCTGACTTCATTTCTCAGAAATATGAGTTTATTTCTGAGAATTGTGAGTTTATTTCTGAGAATTTTGAGTTTATATCTTACAATTCTGACTTTATAACACACAGCTATGAGTTTAAATCACAATTCTGTGAAAAAAAGTCAGAATTGCGAGATACAAAGTCACAATTGCAAGAAAAAAGTCAAAATTGTGAATTCTGACTTTATTGCTCACAGTTGTACGTTTATATCTCACAATTCTGATAAAAATGTCGGAATTGTGACTCTTAAAATTCTGACTTTATTACTCAGCAATACGAGTTTATTTCTGAGAATTGGGAGTTTATATCTCACAATTCTGACTTTATAACACACAGTTATGAGTTTAAATCACAAGTCAAAAAGGTGCAATTATTATTATTTTTAATTCAGTGGCTGAAACGGGCTTCCATACAATATGGTGATGAGAATTTAGGATGAAAACATTTTTAAAAACTTAATAGCTTCATTTTCTTAATGCAAAATAACACACATTCTGAGGTGAACTGCAACCCAGTCAGGCTTTTGTGAGATTCACCCAAAATATGTTGTTTATTATCTCTCTCCCTCTCGTTTTCTTCATGCAATGGCCTTTCCTGTCTTTTCTCCTTTTTTTCTAAACAAAGAACTCTAACATTCCCTTTTGAGGGAGCCTCTTGCATATCATGAATGTAAAGATCATCTCTTTCTAATGTTATGTCATATATAACTTACCCTGCAAAGTGCAATGCACAAACATGTGAATAAAAGTAATGTTTGTCTGACTTGTAGGCACACAGCTGAAAAACATGGCAAATCTGTGTTCGTGTAGTGAATTAGACATTCCTTGTGCATGCGTTGGCAAAAATTTTTTATGAAGTGCATTTTGCATTTCAGCAGTTTTTCTGTGCTGGTTCATCAGAAACCGTTTTAATGATTGGTATTAAAACCATTGAGCCTTTTTGCTGGCCTTTCTCTGTACCAGCTGTGGTAGTTTGTACATTACAGTCATTTGAAATGTTTGCTAATCTTTAAGCACAGTTTTATCAGAGAAGCTGGAGTTTCTGTCGACCAATCGAAAACAGTTGCTGCGTGGATGGTAAACATTTTGCGATTGTGAATGGATATCAGAATAGTTTTGATCTTTTTCATCAATGTAATTCTTGACATCACACTTGTCACTTTTATGCGCTTTGAAATATGAATTAAGTAAGCCTTCAAGGTGATTTTTTTTGTTTTGTTTTGTTTACATTCCCATACTAATTTTTAAAGTGTCTTCATAGAAATGTTTGGATTCTACCTCATCATGGAGAAATGACTTTAAACGTGGTTCTTTGGGGAGTCATAACTCTAATGCAACTGTTGTGAACGTTTTTGGAACAGTTGCAAAAAACATTTTAAACCCGACTTTAAGTATCTTCGACAAATAATGGTAGCAGGTCTTCTCTCACAGTCTCAGCTTTTCTTGCTTTTTATTCAAATGATCATCAAATGATGGAATGCAAAAAACATTGTGTATTTGTTATTTGAATGGTGAGAGTGACCTTTAGACATTTTTTGGACATTTCTTTTTAGACATGTTGTTTAAACTTATCCAGTCCCAATATGGGCAGCACTATTTCAGGACTCTGCAAACAAATAGTTCTCAGCTGTAATTAGATGTCCTTTAACTGGTTTATTGACTTATCTTATAATTTCATATTAGCATAACTCAAAATACCCTTTTAAACTGGATAATGGATATTGCACTTGGACATAAAGCATTTCCTGAGCTCTCTATTATATGAGTCAATGATTGTACTAACCTATAATAACACTCATACTTAATGTGGGATTTTCACTCTCTAAAAAAGAAATCTGTAGGAAATTAGGATCGTATTTGAAAACATCCTAGCAATGCCACTGTTTTGCAGTAGTTTTGGTTTATTTGATGTTATTTTGTTTTGTAATTCTTGTCCAAAGGTTCATTTATTGGTGGCATCCACAAATGGACTTTCCTTGTGGGAGATGGTCTGTTACACTGTATACTATGATACAAGATATGCTTTTTCTTTTTCATAATAAAAAGATTTATGACATTCTGAGCTCGATTTCTTTCATCTGCGAGTTCTGTCAAACATTTGACTGAAGATCAGCGTTCGCTGGTGCTTCACAGATGGATCATTCTACAATTATGACATTCCCAGCTGTGTTTTATTTCCGAAATGAAACTCATCAATCATGCATTATACCTAATGTGCTAGACTCATTTATTTATTTCTGACAAGGTCATTCCAAATTATGGGATTTTAAGAATGCATTTAATTTACCATTGGCTTTAATTTACCATTCTATGCATTATTTTAATATGTAGTGTTTATTTTTAATATGTATATTTATGTTGGGTTAACATCACTAACATTAAAATGAAGCATTATTTATTACATATATATATATATATATATATTCTACATGTATATTTGTGTGTGTATGTATATA
>JAHKKF010489181.1:0-12539 GCA_019740295.1 Labeo calbasu | reverse complement strand
TGGGATCGTTTACAACCACATTTGGGATCGTTTGAAGCTGCATTTAAACTACATTTTGGAAGTTCAAAATCGGGGCACCATATCAGTCCATTATATGGGGAAAAATACTGAAATGTTTTCCTCAAAAAACATAATTTCTTTACGACTGTAGAAAGAAAGACATGAACATCTTGGATGACAAGGAGGTGAGTCAATTATTTGTAAGTGGAGTTATCCTTTAAAGGGATAGTTCACCCAAAAATAAAAATTCTGTCCTTATTGCCTTTCTGGGCCTTGAACGGGCCAGTAGAGTTGCCATTTATGCAGGGTCAGAAAGCTTAATTTACCTTAATTATCGAGAAATATATTAATTTGTGCCTCGAAAATGAACGAAGGTCTTAAGGGATTGGAACAACATGAGGATGAGTAATTAATGACAGAATTTTCATTTTTGGGTAGACTATCCCATTATAATCAGTGCATATTTGCAAAGCAAAAATAAACAAAACATCTAACCAAAATCTGTCGGTTATATAAGTTATTTAATATTATTCCGATTTTTCTTTTACATTTAGTTCAACAGTGCTCTTGATTGTGTGATATTGCTTATTTGGTCTTTGTAAATCTGTGTGGGTATTGATTTAATCCAGTTTGTGCACCTGATACAATCTGAGACCCACTGTTTCATATGAAGGATGCTGCGCTTGGCAAAACAAAATCTCACGCTTGATTTCTGCCGAAAGCCTCACCCATCTAATTATGCGATTATGGAAAAGAATAAGATAAAAGTATGTAAACTGTCTCATAGAGCTTGCCTGAAGTCACTGAACCAAGCATCGAAGGCAACGTGTAAACCAAAAATACATTAAGGACAACACGTCTAGCAATTATAATTGAAGAATTTAAGGTTTATAATGATTGTGGCTTTGTTTTAGACAAAAGAATTCAGGTGCAAACCATTCTGTCTAAACAGTTTTTGTTGCATTGAAAATGTTTCCTGGCCATCCATTCAAAATGTAATATTTAATGCGTTTTTTCCCGTCATTTTAACACATTCTGTAATTTTATATGTAAAAACACTAAAATAGTGACCAAACCCCTATATAGTATATGTTATTGTTAACTAAAACAAAAAC
This sequence comes from Labeo calbasu, assembly GCA_019740295.1. Lineage (NCBI taxonomy): Eukaryota > Metazoa > Chordata > Actinopteri > Cypriniformes > Cyprinidae > Labeo > Labeo calbasu. The sequence continues at coordinate 11,424 of JAHKKF010489181.1, read as the reverse complement.
TATAAGCATTATAAATTATTTTAGGTGATTTAAATAAATGAAATCAATTATAAATTATCAAAATAAGTTGAAAATTACTGAAAAATTATACAAATCAAAAAAAGCTATATAGAACATTTATTACGCTTAAAAAAATAAAACGTCTAATTTAATTAAACTTAAAACAATCTTCACATAAACCCATTATTTACCTGTGCCCTTCAGCAAGTAAGGAATATACAGCAATTAAATAAAGTTATTAAACACTAAATACTAAATTAAATATAGATGAATCCTTAAAGCTACAAAAGTTATTGATTTCCTCTTTTTTCTTTTGTTCTTTGATTACTAGACAATCACAGCAGCTGTTTATTAGGTTATTTAGCTGCTATTACTTTAAGAGCTGCCGCTCCTGAACATGACGCAGATCTGACATGCATGCTCGTAGTTTAATTCACACTTTAATATGAAATGACACAGGCTACAGCACGTGCCGCCACATTTGTATGTGCAATTGAAGCCCGTGTGCCTTTAAACTTTAAACGCCTTTAAACTGAAAAAAACGAATCGCCTGCGTTAACGCACTAAGTTTGACAGCACGAATAGAAATATATTTAAATAACAATTATATAACATCGCAAGGATTTCGCTCATGGTTGTTCTTGGATCGTCATCCAAAACCACACTTCCAATTGAAACAGCTTAGGTCTAAAACTGGTTAGATTTATCAGATCCTGGACTACCACCTAAAACTAATCTTTTTCTGCAAGCTAACTGTCACTCTGATTCACTTATCCTCCTCTGCTGGAACAGACCTGAGGAAAGGGGAGACAATATTTTCCACCAGCTGTTTTGCATGAATGAAACTTGGGTTTAAACGATTTTGCATTCTTGTTCCATCTTCTGTGTTAGAATGTCATGTTTTTACCATGCTCTCACATTCAAACTGTAGGTCGACTGACCCTGTTTTGCAAATAACAACGTGGAGTGTTTGTGGATCCAAACTTGTCAAACTTACCTTTGCTAGGTTTTCCGACATGCACTTTGAGTGGCATTTCCTGGCACAAGAGTGATGGACTTGGCGGCATGATCTCAGGACCCAAGCCTTCATCTGTCTGACCTCCTGTGACCTCTCGTTGCACGGTCTGGAAAAAGAGGTCAAGGGTCAAACATAGGTCAGAACTGGTGTATTGTTCAGTTAGGTTGTCACACTTGGGCAGTTAAGTCTTATTTAATTTACTCTGACAGCACATCAGCTTGCTTCTGTAGTTCACCACATATGGATTTACTATTGGTTAATTCTGTATTTATATAACTATAATAGCGGTTGCTTGCAACAAGGATGCACGTGGTTAGTGCCAGCCACAATGTGCTGTGAATTACTGGAATCATTCAATTACAAGGGACATTTATAAACACAATATTTCAAATTATAAAGTTAATCTTGTTGAGTTTTTAAAAGAAACTACATCCAAACACAAAAAAGCCAATTTCTGAGTAAAAAATTAAAAAGGTTAAAAAAAAACAGTTGAAGTCAAAAGTTTCACAGTTTTGCAGAAAGTGCAACTACTGCAGAAGGTTCAAACACTCACTGATGCTCCAGAAGGAAACACAATGCATTAAGAGCTGGGGGGGTGAAAACTTTTGAATTTGAAGATTGGGACAAATTTAACTTATTTTGTCTTCTGGGAAACATGTAAGCATCTTCTGTAGCTTCTGAAGGACAGTACTGAATGAAAAAAACATGATATTTAGGCAAAAGAAGGAAAATGTACACATCTTCATTCTGTTCAAATGTTTTCACCCCCCGGCTCTTAATGCGTCATTTTTCCTTCTGAAGCATCAGCGAGCATTTGAACCTTCTTTAACAGTTTTTGTTTTCTTTAACAGCATACGAGTCCCTTAGCTGGTCTTAGTGTGAAAAGATGGATCTCAAAATCATACAGTTATAGTTGGAAAGGGTTCAAATGCACAAAAATGCTGAAAAACCAAAGATTTTGTGGGACCTGAAGGATTTTTCAGAAGAACAACGAACAGTTTTACTGTTCAGTATAAACAAGGGACTCATGAACAACTATCACCAAAACAAACAGCTGTGGATTATTCACGCAACAACACAGTATTGAGAATCAAGTGCGTGTAAACTTTAGAATGGGGTCATTTTTATAAATTCAACTATTATTTTCTCTTGTGAACTACACGTAAACACCTTTTATGTAAAATATCTTAATCAGTTTAAATAAAAAATAACATGCATTTTGTATGATCTCTCTTATTTTGGTAAAATGATTAACATTTAGCAGATTCTGCAAGGTGTATGTAAACTTTTGACTTCAACTGTATTGCTTTTTAAAAAATGAATACACAAATTCACAATTAAACGACATAAATTTGCAACTGTTACATGAAATATCCTTAAACTTTTCTTTAATCTGAGGCAAAAGCAAGTTTCAATACACATTCAAACAAATCATCAAAAAAGTTTGGACTAACAACAGGAAACAACAATCTGTGTATCACTTAACAGTTTTGTTACTGTATTTGGTAACATCTTGATGTTCAAAAAAACAAAACAACCGTCTCATACTTGCATTAAATGTGAGTCATGGACTTCCTAGTAATAGATGACTCTTCTATAATTAGTCATCCGGGTAATCAATCTAACTCAACACACATGTGCCATTATGTCACTTTTCATTACTTCTGAGCAGCACATTTAAGAAATTAAACACATGCAAAGGCAAACGCTTTCCTTTTTAGCTTTGATTCATCAGATCACAATTTCAAAACCCGTACTGATTGGCAGACTCAACAGTTAAATACTTAAGCTCCTCCTCCATTTTGCTCTGAGGTTACATCTTCCAGCTTGCTAAAACAGAGTAGGAGCAAAAGGAGGCCGGTACCGCATATGCTAAGCACAGCAGCTAGTAAAAGCCAGCTCTGAAACCAATTAGGACTGCCGTACAGTCCACCGCTGCCACATCCACATCCCACGCTGCCAAATCTCCTTTCCTCTCTTCCTCTCTTTGAAAAACATGCCCTTCTGTCGAAGACTCAGCTTAAGTGTGGATCATAACACAAAGGAAATAAGTCCTTGGAAACGTACAGCTGGCTAAATCCATTCTTAGCAGACAAAGAAGAGCAAGATGAGAAAAGTGAATCAGCCTCATTTCTAAGTACTATCTGAATGGGTGTTTTTGATGTTTCTGTGTCAGTTCAAAGTCAGTGAATTATGGCTTTCATTTTACTTTTACAATCTGATATACTTTAATTTAGGGTAAAATACAATAGTCAAACTTGAAACTTGATTTTATCCATCAGGAACTGGGTGGAACTTGAAACATGGCCGTTGAATTTAAAGGGATATTTCACCCAAAAATTACAATTTTGTTATTACTTACTCACCCTCATGTCGTTCCAAACACCTCAGACCTTTGTTTGTCTTGGGAACACAAATTAAAATATACATATTTATATATTTTTTTTTTTCAAAGATTTATTTTTGGCATTTTTAGCCTTTATTATGACAGGACAGATCAGAATGGACAGGAAGCGAAGTGGGAGTGAGTCGGGATTCGAACTCGGGACGCCCGTGGCGCAATGGCGCTGTATGTCGGCTTACTGCCCACAAGTCTCCACATTCTGATGTTTAGACTCTACCAACAAGGCTTTATTACAATATAAACAGATGGTTTGGTATATTGGCAACACATCTCTAAGCATTTATATGTCACATCCATAACGCTGGATTTGTCATATTTTTGGGGGGGGGTTTTGTGCACAGAAAGTACTCTCGAAGCTTCATAAAATTATGGTTAAACCACTGATGTCACATGGACTATTTTATGTCTTAACTACCTTTCTGGGCCTTGAACGTTGTAGTTGCGTTGCTGTCTATGCAGGGTCAGAAAGCTCTCAGATTTCTCAAAAATATCTTAATTTGTGTTCAAAAGATTTGAAAAGCTTTGGAACGACATGACAGTGAGTAATTTATGACAGAATTTGCATTTTTGAGTGAACTGTCTGTTTAAACTACTGTACAATCCATTAATCACACTGCACTTCTATCCCACAGAGTCTCGTTTTTATTCCTGTCAAACTTTACATATGGCAACAACCTGACTCTGTTTGTGCTTTGAGAGTGGAAAGTGCTAAAATAGGCCAAGTTTGGATGCCACGGTGCCTTTAATAACTGAAATTTTATTCAAACAAATGTTGCTGATTACAATCAAAGCATGACAAAAACATGCTTGAGACAACATAGCATGTGTTTTTGTTGATGTTTAGGCTAGCGTAAAGGCCTCTTGAGCAAGCGAGCAGTCGGTGCTTCCTGATGAATCACAGGAGAGTTACACAGAGGGCTGATTTAAGCATGGAGAAATGTGCTGAGCTTCACTTCTTGAATGCCAAAACCAACAAATCACTAAATAGAACCGCCTTTCTGCCTTCACCGGTACTTTCCCACTACAACCGCCCAAACACACGTTTCGGCAGCATGTGTGCATGTTATGAGACCACGTCTGTATAGATAACCGCCCAATGGAAACATTTATGTCTGACAACACAGGGAATCACCAATAAAAGATTCAACATACATCGGGAAGTGTTATCGCATTTCATCGACTTGCATTTTGGCACCGCTGTGTTTTGGACTGTGCAGTGACATAAAGATTACGCTTTATGTTTTAACTGCACAATGATTCTTTATGGTAGTCATTACAGAAATTGACATCACATGACCTCAAAGTAAGTATTTTAATTACGCTAATTGCTAAATCATGGTTTTAAAAAACACACACATACACTAACCGATTAATGGTGTAATGGCTGCTGAAAATTCAGCTTTGCCATCACAATAACAAATTACAATTTAAACAGCAGGTGATTTGAATTTTCGAAAAACAAATTTTGCAGTTTGTAACATAGCTAACCTTCTTGTTCTAATTACTTTGTTTAATAATAAAGAATATTCAACTGTGCTAAGGTATCCATCGTTATTGTTTTCGGTTTCAGCTAAACTTTAGCTGTGGGCACGATTCGCTTGCGTAAGTGTTCAAATGTTTTTATGTCATATTTTAAGAACGGATTGGGGCGCTATATTATTGTTTAGGTGCATGCTTTGTCATTGGTAGCCACGGATGCCAGGTTTTCACACCAAAACCAGTCAAACTGCTGCTTAAAACTAGCCTTAAAATAGCACAATCGCGTTTTGACGGAGGTCCCTTGTTAAGGATTATGCTCCAGGGTGTAAAATACACTTTTTTTTTTTTTTTGATAAATTCCTGGGGTCGCTTCAACACTCGGACATCAAAAAAAAAAAAACGCAGACTTGGCAACACTGATGGCAGCACTTGCTAACTTGCTCAAGACTTTCTCTCTGTACCAATGACAACAGGCTTAGCCAGCTGACCAATCAGAGTAGAGCAGGCTTATGAAAGGGAGGGGTTTACAGACTTTACGTTAAGAACTGATCGAACAAATCGTTTCTAAATCTAATGACTATGTATAAACATTTATTCTGAGAAAATTATAATGTTTTATGACCTCAGATGCATTTAAACCTATTGTGGGGTACTCCAACACAATATTAGGACACTTTAAAACACCATATGACACCTGCTCCTTAAATTATATTTAAATACAAAACAGCTCTCATAAATTGTAATAATATTTCACAATATTACTGTTTTTACTGTATTTTTTATCCAATAAATACAGTCTTGGTGAGCGTGTCTGACGTCTTTCGAAAACATTTTAAAGAAATAATTATTCCTAACTTTTGTTGTAGATAGCTAGTAAGGGTGCATTTCCTACAGATTTGGGCTAGGTCTTTAGGTTTTTCTATTCAGGTTCCATTCCCAAATTGATAAAAAGTGTATTTTTGAGCTTTGTCTATCAAATCCCAACACAAATTACAAAATAAAGCAGTGTGATTCCTCAGTTTCACTGAAGTTGCTGTGCGATTCCTAATTCCTGTTTAGACATGTCACAAACAAGAAGACGTAAAATGTCATGAAGTCATACATAGTTTTGTGGAGTGGGTTGAATGACACCAGCTAAGAGCAAATAAATAGACATTACATAGCAGCTCTGCTATGCGATACTTTTTAGAACTGTGTGTGCATCATGTCAGCACATATAATGTCATTTTGACATCTATTTATTCTAGAACTGCTGCACAATATCATATTCTATAATGAGAGGGTTTTGTTATAAGAACAAATGTCTTGCTGCTTCTGTCACTGTTTTCAAAGCATGTTTGTTGACTCACCAAGCTGACATTTTTGAGTTACAACATAATTATACATTTGCAATATTGTATTATACACTGGGTTTAAACAAGTGCAAGTGTAAGTCTTATGTCATAGTAAAGGCATTGATTTTTTGAGATCACTCCTGAGCCACCAGGAGAGTATGGAACGGATTCAGAAAGATAGTAAACACTCTTCAGTGGTGTGAGAGCTCATGGCTGAACTGCTTGTCTGTGCCAGATGACCCCAGTTTATTACTGTTGCTCTTGGTGCTCCTCACAGATACTGTTGAATAAATCAGTTCTGACCTGTATATCTCGGGGTGTGTGGCCTAGTGCTTAAAGATTGAGGCTTGTAAGCAAAAGGTTGAGGGTTCAAACCCTACAAGGGGAGATCTATGAGCCATCAGCACTGCTGAACTGAAACACTTAACCCAAGGTTGCTCTAAGTGGACAGTCCATGCTGTTTTGGATAAAACTGTCTGTCCTGTAAGAAATTGGTTATATAGGCTATATCAAAATTAACCACACTGACATTATTCAGCATAAATTCACAAACTTTGTTTGCAACCTTAAACGGATGGTTAATTCAAAAATTATTTTTTTTGGTCAATATTAGTAAGATTCATCTTGTTCCAAGACATTCTTTAACTACCTTAAAAGCCAGTTAACAAAAATATGTTCTAAGAACGTTTTGTTAACGTTCCTATTCTGAATGCTCTCTGAATGCTCTCAAACTGTCCAGGTCTTATGAAGGTTTTTTCTTGGCTGTCTGAATTTTAATGGAACAAGTTTTTGTGCTGACATTTTGAGAACATTACTTAAAGACCAGATAGCTTTGAACAAACGTTTCGTTAAAATTGCTGCAAGAACATTTGTTCATATCTTGGGGAGAACCAAAGTTCTGAGAACAATCCCTGTTAGCTGAGAACCAACCAATTTGAAGTTGTAATGAAACTGAAGTAGTGGCAGATCTTTTCTTCCCGTACTGTAAAATATATCCAAATTTAACAGATATAGAAAAAGAAGCAATGTAGCACACAGACTTTTACGTAGCAAACAACAGCATGGACTGCGTGGTTAATGTACTACTGTATGTGTTGTTCGGCTAATTTATGTTATCTAAACCATGGGGGGAAAAATGTGTGGAAGCAGCTAAATCATATAGAGAAGGACTTAGTAAGCAGGAAAGGGCGCAATATTTTGACAAAAATAAAGTTTACAGGTGGTAAAGATACGTACAAACAGTATTAAGATGTTAGCCTAATATTTCATCTACCTGACCGGAAATTATAAGAACAAACACGAATGTTGTCAAGATTCTTGCCCAGGAAATTCTGGTTTCATTTGGCCAACCACAAACGCCTTTTGTTCCTCAGACAGTTTTTGCGCTCTTCTCCTTGATTTATTATAACTTTTGGCAGTCTATAGTATTCCAAATGGTTTTCCCGGTCCGACCGATTTGTACAGTCCAAACATGACAATAATTGACCGTTTTCAGCAGCAATAATCAACCAAAAGAGTTTCGTTCGGTTCAGTGGCGCCAATATGGGCGATTTATGACGCGTTGTAAAACACTCTATTGGATTTTGCGATGTGGGCGCTGCACTCAAAAGAATCAACGTGAGGGGCGGGGTTTAAGTGGAATAAATGATTGGAGAAGACCTACATATGTCATCAGAGATAAGTCTGACATTTTCATCAGAAGACGCAGTTATGATTTTGATTAAAAATTAGAAAATTAAAAAAAAAAAAAACATTCCCACCTTGCAGCACGGACATCCGGCTTGGCAGGAGTTGAAGGTGGATGTTGTGATGTAGGAAGAGAAGGTCGGGGTCGCGCTCACGTTTGGGAGAGCCGCAGCGCTGGCCCCGCCCCCGTGTGACGTCGATGACGCCTCACCAACTGTCACCTGTAGGATCTCTTGGATCTGTGTCAACTCTTGCCTCAGCACCTGCTTTTGATGAAAACTAAAGGCGGGATGATTCGAAGCCATGGTGAAGAGGAGCAAAAACTGCTCTCCCGTCTGGCCATCGTTAAGCTGAAGTCCGTAGTTATTAATGATGGTGTCTATGTGTGTGAGGGTCCGAAACAAAACTCCCGCCGCTACGCGGTTGTCCGAGCTGAGGAGCGCGAGAGAGACGAGCAGCTTACTCCTCACGATCTCATCCGTGATGTTGGTCAGGTTGGCGAGGTCAGCCGGGTTGTTGGCTTTGATTTCTGCATCCCTCAAAGAGTGGTAGTCTTTTCGGGCTAGGTCTTCCAAACATGAACCGAGGAAGCGCAGCTCAATGGGAACGCAGAGGTCCAAAAGGCCGCAAAGGAACTCAGCCCTCTGCGCTGAACTCAACACGGAGAACCAGCGGTAAACCTCCTCTCTCTGAACAAAGCATCTGTTCTCAACCATCTTAGATAGCACTCATAAAATGCATCAGATAGTAAAAACAAAGTTCATACAGCAGTGGTTGATGGCCTTTACAAACTTTACAAACTTCCAAATCATTTACTGACGTAAACATCCATAAACTTATAGAAAGTGGTCAGTCTGGGCGTCTTAGAACCCCTACACAAATACAAACTACATAGTTTCCTTCGCGTTTTATATGCCTGCGATTGCATTATCTCATCAAAGCCTATTAGGATATTGAAGAAACAAATTGTGTTTACTGTAATCCCAGACGCGCGGCGGCGCAGCCCCTCTGCCCGCCTGTGTCTCTCCTTTTTCGGCCAGCCCCCCTGCGTGATCCCCACGTCAGCCAGTTATTCAATAGACTCCGGGACACATTATAAAACAAGAACATTTCTTTTATATCTTCTAGTATCCATAAGACCGATTTGTTCAGATGAAGCTGTACACGCGCAAAGGAACCGTCGTCGGGCAATAAACATTTTGCGTGGAAAAGTCCTCAATTTTAACAGTTTAACTGGTCGAATGGACGTCAGTATAAACATATATTCCTTCGTCGGACGCAGAAGTAAGGTTTTTTTATGTTTCTAAAAAACGTGACACTTTATCCGCTGCTTTATGTGCATTCACGCGAGTGAATTAATCAACGGTTTCGTTGCCTATCATTATCCTGTCGTGAAGTCGAGTAAGGCAAACTGAGTGTAGTTCACTATCCCGAACTTCACGTAAACCCCGCCCACTGTATAATTTGATTGGATGAACAGCGTGTCAGTAATCATATTCTACGCTGTGATTGGCCAAAGCCACATTCTTGTGTATCTCTCAAGCGCCTGCAGTCATATTTGATGTGGACAGTAAAATATTCACAATAGTATGATTTAAAGCGATAGAGTACATTAACTTTGCACACATTCGTAAATGAATTTTAAACGTAAGGTAAATTATTTAAATGTCATTAAACAGTATGAATGATTACTGTGGTGGTAGAACAGGAAACCCCTTTTGAAGTATGCCTTTGGCTGTAGACAAATATTGGACACCTCTGGTTTTGTCATTTCATTACGTCAACTTTCCCGAAGATGGCGCCAGTTGTCACAAAGCTCAATCCAGAACCAAGTTTTAGAAATATTCTTACCCAATCTAACGGATTCTTATTTTCTCAAATACTTTCTCTTTCTCCTGTTTGTTTAGAAAATACCTGAGTCGTTGAACATGTAGTTGTTGATCTTAAAGCTCTTAATCTCTGGCAAACGATATAATGCATTTTAGACTAGTTTTCAATAGATTGCAGATAAATATTCCATGTTTCCAGCGTTTTTGTTCTTGTGTTAGGTATTATAATCCAAATTAACAATACTTTTACAGCCTTTAGTGTTAAGGTAAGTATGTTAATTTTTTACATACACTTTTAACATGTAATAACATGTGGATAAGTTCTCTAACTTAACATCAATGTTAATTTGTATGAATTACAATTTGGAAAAAAAAAAACAATTAATAATAGTATATCTATAAATGAACATTAACAGTTTAATGGATTTTGCATAGAAACCGTTTATTTTTTGGTAATCACATCTTTAAAAAACCACTGACAAAATATGAAAAGACCCTACTGTAAGATGAGTAAACTTAAGTATAACCTTACAAATGTACAGAACTGGCAAATGAAACTGTTGCTGATCATAAATGAACACTAGAGGGAGCAACTGGCTCTCATTGTGACTTGTGGCTGAAATTTGTAAACATTTCGATGCTCAAGCAAAAATTTAAAGCTTTAGAAATATAGGAATCCAGGACTAGTCCAACTGGTTGGGTACAAAAATAAAAACAGTTTAGGATGGACATGAGTACTCATGTATTTAGAATTAACAGCAATGACTGATCATGAACTGTTATTGTTATGTCAGATAGAAGTGTCATTTGTAATTTAGCGTGTTATAGTATAATTTTTAGTGGTACCTTTTGGACTAATTCATCTGACAGCAAAACTACATAAGGTAAGGTCAAGGTAAATGCAAAGAAAATAATAGTGCATGCTTATTAAAATAATTATCATAATCAGCAAGAAAAGCAAAGAGACATGCTTTCTGAGTGTTTTTTTTTTTTCCTGTTAAGTTGGCTGGTAAGTGGGATGCCAAAGATGTTTGTGTGATGTGTAGATCACCAACAATTCATATTGCCCTATAATGTACTCACCCCCTTGTTGTCCAAGATGTTCATGTCTTTCTTTCTTCAGTCATAGAGAAATTGTGTTGTTGTTGTTGTTTTTTTTTTTTGAGGAAAACATTTCAGCATTTTTCTCCATATAATGGACTGGTATGGTGGCCCGATTTTGAACTTCCAAAATGCAGTTTAAATGTGGCTTCAAACGATCCCAAATGCGGTTGTAAATGATCCCAGCTGAAAAAGAAGGGTCTTATCTAGCGAAACGATCGGTTATTTTTAGGGATGCACGATATTGGATTTTTGCCGATATCCGATATGCCGATATTTTTCGGTTCATTTTGGCCGATGCCGATACCGATATATCCTTTTGTTTGGAAACAATAAAAAGTATACCCGGAATACACCACATGTTGTATTATATGCCGACTAATAAATTACAGAACGTTTAGCAAACACTGAGGAATCAAATACAGCACTTTTGCGCTCCTGCTGAAGCAGCAAATACAAACCAGGATCTATACAGGAAGCGATCACACCAAAAGCACCTCTTCGCATGATCAACGTGGAAAGTAATAGAAATTTAGTCACTAATTCATGTTTAATTATAATTTCCACAAATAG
>JAHKKF010489173.1:0-13836 GCA_019740295.1 Labeo calbasu | reverse complement strand
CATTTCAAGTTGACTAAACTTATTTTAGTTGACTGAACTTAAAATTTTAAGGCAGCAGGGTAACAAATTATTTTAAGCTGACTCAACAAATCGTGTTTTTTTATTTTTTACAGTGTAGAAATGAAGTGTGTTCATGAAAAGACAAACATTAAAGGATTCACTTCCAGAATTAAAATTTCCTGATCATTTACTCACCTCCACATCATCCAAGATGTTCATGTCTTTCTTTCTTCAGTCGATAAAAAATTACGTTTTTTGAGAAAAACATTCCAGGATTTTTTTGGTCCCACTTTATATTAGGTGGCCTTAACTACAATGTACTTACTGTGTTCATAATGTATTGCAAAACACTTTTGCTGCTATTGAGGTTGGATATGGGTATAGGGACAGGTTTGGTGGTATGGGTAGGTTTAAGGGTGGGCTAACTGTGTAACTATAAATGTAATTACAAAAATTAATTACAGATGTAATTACATGCAGGTATCTTTAAAATATAAAGGTCAATGTAAAAACATGTACGTACACAATAAGTGCATTGTATCAAATTATTAATTTTTAAATGTAAGCACTTAGTGGTTAAGGCCACCTAATATAAAGTGGGACATTTCTCTCCATATAGTGGACTCAATGAGGATCAACGGGTTGAAGGTCCAAACAGCAGTTTCAATGCAGCTTCAAAAGGCCATACACGATCCCAGACAAAGAATAAGGGTCTTATCTAGTGAAACGATCGGTCCTTTTCTAAACAATAAAAAAATTCAATTTTAAATCACAAATGCTTGTCTTGCACTATCTTGACCTCACACATTACGTTATCACATTGGAAAGGTCATGCATAAAGTAGGTGGAAGTACCTACCTAGTGTTTACAAGCGAATGTGCAAAGAAAGTCAAATGCCCTTTATAAAAAAAGGTAAAACAACGATGCCGGACAATTTTGAAGTTGGAGGTGAAAATAAGATGGATTTTTCATCCTACCCTACTTTTTCGAATCAAAGTACACAGACGAAGAACTTACCACGCGTGACCTTTCCGATGTACTAGTGCAGGACAAGCATGTGTGGTAAAAAAGTATATAATTTTTTTTTTTTATAAAATGACCCTTATTTTGCTAGACAAGACCCTTATTTCTCAGCTGGGATCACATAGTAGAGACCTTTGAAGCTGCATTGAAACTGAAATTTGGACTTTCAACCCATTGGTTCCCACTGAAGTATACTATATGGAGAAAAATCTTGGATTTATCAAATGAACGAAAAAACTTTTTAGTTTCTTTTCAACTGAAGAAGAAAGACATGAACATCTTGAATGACATGGGGTGGGTAAATTCTCAGGAAATTTTTAATCTGAAAAGGAACTAATCCTTCAAGCTTCTGAAGACTAAATCAGCCCAGATGGGAACATGTTTGCATTAATAGGTCTGACAGTCAAATAACAACTGTTATTACTTCTGTAACCAGCAGACAACATCACAATCCAGCTGAATAACACAAAGTGGGTTTGCATCAAACACCTGTGATCTAATGCGAGCCAGTTGTGCAGAGCGCTCACAGAAAAGAGGAGACAGAAACAGTCATGAAACGAGAGACCCAACACTCATCCAAGATTTAAAGAAAGCAGGATGGGGTGAAAGGAGGACAGGAAAGATCTGAAAGTAAAGAAATAATGGAAAGCGTGGAGGAGATCAAATAAATGCCCTCATAACTGTTTTAGTTGTAAAAAATGAATGAGCCAGGTTTGTCTGTCACTAGCATGACTTTCTCTTTTGTTAAAAGTTTTAATGTGAAGCAATCTCCCTTGCATTTTGGCAGGTCTACATATGCACGACTTAAAACAGAGACAGAAATGACAGGGCAAAGATACAGTAATTTAAGTGTCCTGACCCATATCTCACAACAGCCAGATACACTGACTGCTTTAGAAAGAGCTAACGTTATCTTTGGTAAAGATACAATGCTGTTGTGTATTTCTGTTTGCTTTATAAAAAGATCGCTTTTCTTAACTATGCATTCAGGGTTTAGAATAAGTCTAAACAGAACTTGGACTTGTCGAGCTCTTCCTTGGAAAAGCTTACATAAAAAATAAAAATAACAAAAAAATTGTGGCATGTGTGCTCAGTGGGATGGGATTTTTATCCAAAAACAAAGGATGGTATGCTGGACGAGAATCAAAGATCTCACAGCTGTAGAACGTCAGGCACAGCAGGACTTATAAGGCTCATAAACATCACCTTCCGTAAACCGCGTCCCTCCCCTGGCACACCCGATTAGCTAAGAAACTATGGACAATGGCAGATGTAGGCGTCTTGGCAGATTTCAACTGAATAACACCGACGATGCACCGACTGCAATGATGCAGCAGTAACCAAAAGTATATTGTCTACCTTTATTTCCAGTCATTAAACACACACGTGCTGCACAGAACATTATAGGAGGATTATTCCCATTAGCAAGTGTTTGTTTTTGTGGTTTGCCAGTTCCAAAAATAACCATTAAACATCACAGCAGGAGGATTTCCTTCCTACTATGGGCTGTCTTCACCAGTGTTAACACAAGACTGCAAATATCTCTCACTTTAGACTTTACAGACTTCAACTGAGTTACAGCAGGGAAGAATCTTTAGAAGTTCACCAGCAGAATGTGAAACCAGTTACTCAAATGACTCACCTGTTTAAAACTGTTTAAACAGCACTTATAAATCTACTCATAGTCAGGTGTAGACCAGATAACGGTTCTGAGACAAAGTCTAGAGATGGATAGATAGAACGATAGATAGAATAATTCTGTTTTCGCTGCACGTTTTAAAGCGAAGCATGCACTTCGTTCAGGTGATCAGCTCATGATCCAGTGTTTTCCCCGCATCTGTATGGCTCCGTTTATTGCACGTACTGTGAGTTTAGCGCACGTTTGGAAATGCAACGGCCACCAATTATGCTTTATTTTCATGGATAGATGATTACAGTATTTCACTAGATTTGTAGTGAGGCGCGTTTTTGTAAGCCTGTTTTCACTTAAGCTGGAGTTTTCCATCAAAATAAAAGTTCTACTGCCGTATCCATCAAAATAAAAGCTTAAAAGTGTAGTATGAATTGCTGACAGCTAGTGGTTTAAATGGGTAATGTAACTACAGTCCAAATTCAAAATATCTCTTTCAAGTGTAGAAATTAGAAAAGAAGTATTTCCCTACTGTAGTGTAAAGCAAAAATAACATACCTAAAAATTTATTTTACAGTGCAATTGTTTGGCTACATATGGCTATTACTGTCATAGGAACAACAGTAATATAAAAGTGTTATTATTATTATTATTATATTCTAATTTGCTTGGCTTCCTAAAACACCAAACACAACAAAAAGAGGGTTGAGTTCCCTTTAAAGTTCAGGTACAAGTCAATTAACTGACTTTTTTCTTACTTAAGTTTTCTTTGTTAAGAACATGGGTTGGAGCTCTTAATTTTAAACTCTCAAAGTGCATTAAATAGAATTATTTAACTTTAAAATGAACAAAATTTTCAAGTCTTCATTTGTCTATATTTAAAAAATGTCGCAAAAACTATTGTATCAAGGACTTTATATCAAGATATTATCATATCATGAGATTTTGATATTGTTACATCATAGATAGATAAAAGATGGATGGAAAGATGTATGGGGAGTTGTACGTTGTTGCAAAGCCCTATAAAATAATATTCAAAGTTGATTCTGGGAATGATCTTGATTTGTTCCCTTGAAAAAAACCCTTAACTGAACAATCTGTAAATTGTCTCACGTTCAGTCCTGGTCGGGCTCTTCCAAGATCAACATTCCAAAGAAAAACACTTCACAGCCATTGCAGAGATATAGAAATAATCACGCACAGTCCTAAAGCGTCTCCTTACTGTGTACATGATTTCATCTTCAAATGAGCAATTATTGTGTGTTTGAAACAAAGCCCCTTTAAAAGACATGTGTACATAACAGAAGAATACAGGCAGCTCTCACCACAGTGCTACTGTTATCACCCCGGCCAAAATCTGGAAGCAAACAACACTCAAATGCAGTGATTCAGCATTTTTCACTACTTACAAAACATATTTACCAGGCTTAAGAAAACAACAACAAACTCGCACTGAGGTAAGCGCGGTGTGGTTTGGGTTAAATGTTTTACCCACAGTAATGTGCCTTGCGTTATCTTACAAACTATCTGTTCTGGTCTATTTAGCGACAATGCTGCTATCTGAAACATGATCGTGTAGACAACTCCCACTGCCTCTCTCTTTCTCTTCTCTATCTCTCTGGTTGTGATATCACTCCATGAGCATGCCAGCTCTAGTCAAGAACTCTGTCTTATGTAAATCGTGCCTTTCTTAAAAAAAAAAAAAAATCCAATCTCATTTTTGCCCAAAACAGCATTCCTGTGTGCTCATGCGACTGTTGCTCATATATTACGATTCTTTCACTAAGAAAAATTTGCTAAGATGCTCACAGCTGTTTTACTGAGAAAGTGACATATTCATTAATGATTCCTTACTACAGTAACATCAACCGTAGGAACTATTTTGTAAATGTTGCAGACTCCCTGCTAAAAAAAAAACAAAAAAAAACAACTTTTTTGCCACTTTTCAGGCAGACCATTATGGATAGATACATAGATAGATAGATAGATAGATAGATAGACAGATAGACAGATAGATAGATAGATAGATAGATAGACGAATAGATAAATAGATAGACAGATAGATGCATGTCTATTGATCGCCTTCCTTCTAAACTTCACAAACATGTTCTCCATGCAGCCCAGTCTGCATGCCATGAAGTAAAACACACTACGTCCTATAAATACGACACCATCAGTTAAGCGTGTAACTGTACACTCCGCGCGCGCGAAAGACACGCACCAGTCGCCGCTCACGCAGCCAAACGCGCGCCGTAACTGGAGATGCTCTACTCATCATCTCTACGATTAACGCCAGTGACCACCGTGACACCGAGCTCTCCTCTTTCCACCGAGTCAAACATTTGCTTTGCAATGAGTGTTTAAAGAGTAGGCTACCAGTTGGTGTTGTTAAGACCAAGTAGCCATGCATGTTCACTTGTGTGTGTCTTGACCATCTGCTGTGGTTTCTAGCTGGTCTAAACTGGTCGTTAGCTAGTACAAACTAGCAGTCCATCTTGGACCAACAACAAACCAGCTACTGGCTCGTCACACAATCTTAAAATGGTCAAGCTGGCTTAAAGTGGAAATGTCAATTCCAAATAATTTCCACAGATACCATCTTAAGCTAGATAATATGTGATACAACAATAAATGCTTAAAATAAGCTGAGTTTTATATTATTTGTGACTTGATATTTCTCAAATGTCATGCAAAAACAACCCAGAGCTGGGTGAAATTTGGACAGACCCAGTGATTGGGTGGTTCTGATCCAGCAGTTGAGTTAAATGTTTAGCTCAGCCTTTTGGGTAGTTTTATTAGATGCATCAGAAATAATGAAAAGGTGAACATTTATTGATAACTTAATTATTATTTATTCAAATTATTTATAAATTTTCATTTCCAACCTACTTTAAGCAAGAAATAGTTGAGTTAAATAAAGCTACCTAGAAGGCTGGGCTAAACATTTAACCCAACTGCTGGGTTTGTGCATATATTTTACCCAGCGCTGGGTTGTTTTTAACCCAGCATTTGAGTGTATAGGCCTATAATGTGTTTTCAGTTTCAGAAAACCTGGTTACAATCATATTGTGGTTGCCATACAGACATCTTTATACTGTAAAAAAAATGTTCAACCTTAAGTTTAACTGCTTGCTTGCTTACTATTTTAAAGTAAAATCAAAGTTACAACCAGCAGTGTTATGTTTTGACACCCCTGAATTTAGTTTCTGAAGAAAGTTCGAGTTCAAACACGTTTAAAATCAAGCATTTTTTCACATGGCATACACAGATAACTATATAGAAAATGTTTACAAAAGATTGTTTGTTGTTGATGAGCTGATGAAAGAGGGTATCGGAGAGCACCTACCGGCCAGGCGAACTGAAAGGGGATGATAACGGTCCCGAGGTCATTGGCCTTGTTTGGGTTTCCATTGAATCCTTTCAACTGAAACGTATTCCCTCCGATCACGCTTGAGCTTCCAGTGCCGTACGTACAAAAGCCAGATGTGGTGACCTCCACCTGGTATTCCTTTAGACACACTCTCAAGTACGTGTCACATTCGTCCCGGTCGCACAGACTGTCTTGTGCGCTCCGTGCGCCGTCACAGCAGTTTCCATTCGCAAGCTCACCCCTGTCATTCTCCACGCTGATCAACTGGAGCTCCAAATAACCCGACGACTGGCACACCTAAAAATAACATAAACAGCAGTTAAAATATGAAATGCAAACAGCGTGGCTTTGTAAGACTGCACAGAATAATTTGTCTTGCTCCCATTAAAATACAAGACAGAACATGCAGCACAAAACAATATAGCGGATACAGTGCACTGACTTACATTTGCGTGATTTTATGGTAATACAGGTATTGCAAACATAGTGCACTCGCAGCAAATATGAATAAACAGGTTTGTGCAATAATAAAATATGTACTTCACTGCATGATTGATTTAGGAAATGCTTAAAGTTTCGATTGCAGTGCAAGCGGACTGATTTTAAAACGTCTTCTAAAGTTTAAGGCTCACATGATTCCACTGACAACAGGATAATTCTATTAGGTCAAGAATCCCAAAATCTAATTTGACAAAAATGAATGAGTTTCACTTCAGTGTAAAACAGTGGTTTAATCTATGACTTTACAACTAGTCAAAAGTGGACTTAAAAAGGCATAAGGAAGTTTAACTCACCTCAGTCCAAAACGTCAAAATTAAGAACACTACTGAGAAACAAGCTCCAAAATAGTTATGCATGACTCCTGTGAAGTTAATACGACATGATTAAAAAAAAGAAAAGTCATATATGCATCGTTATCCACAAAAATCCAGCCATTCAAAGTGATTCCGTTCTCCGCAAGACCTCCAGAAGATGAGATGAAAGTCACACACATACATCCACTCGCTCTTCCAGCGCGCTGCGCTCACTATATCAGTCAACTACTAGCCGTCTGAAGAGGCTTGATTGACAGCGCAATAAACCAGTGGCAAGCCATCAGCTGTAGTAGAACGTCTGCGTCAGCCAATCGCATTGTCAGAGGGCGGGGCCTTCCTATAAATTATAGATCTGTCAGGCTTATTGACTTAGGTTGTAAAGGAAAGGAAAAAGATTTTAAAGCGTCAAACAAGTACTGTTATTATTTTAAAATTTTAATCTATCACAACAGGGATACATTTCAATTCTAAAATATTTGGCAATTGAATGGTTTTATAATTACTGGTAGAAGTATGTTGACATTCTGCAAACGATTATTACACACTAAGGGTTTTTTTCTTTTGCTTTTTTTGGGGTAGCATTTTGCCCTGTTTGTACTATTTCACAATCCAAATCTACACTCATGTCAAGGCATGGGTAAATGATTGTGGGTAACAGATACAGAGCGCCCTCTAGTGATCAATTACTGGCGTATATGAGATAAATGTACTGTATTACACAGGTTTCATCCTGAAAAGTTATAAAATAAATAAAAAGTCGTTCACTAATTGCCTCATTTAGACCTGTATTTTTGTATGTTTTCTTTTCTTTTTAACGGAATCCAAAAAACTAATTTTTGAAAACTGCCTGACAAGTAGGCTACACTATACCAGTCAAAAGCTTTTGGGCAGTAAGATTTTTAATGTTTTTTAAAGAATTCTCTTCTGCTCACCAAGCCTGCATTTATTCAAAATTACAGCAAAAACAATAATAATAAAAAAAAGTTACATATTTTTAATATTTAAAACAACTGTTTTCTATTTGAATATACTTTAAAATGTAATTTATTCCTGTGATTTCAATGCTGAATTTTTAGCATCATTGCTCCATTCACACGATTCTTCAGAAATCATTCTAATATTCTGATTTTCTGCTCAAAAAACATTTATTATTATTGTTATTAGGGTGTTCAAAACAGTAGACTTTTTTTTAGGTTTCTTTGATGAATAGAAAGTTCTGAAGAACAGCATTTATCTAAAAAATAGAAATATTTTGTACCATTATAGATGTCTTTATCATTACTTTTGATCAATTTAAAGCATCCTTGCTAAACAAAAGTATTAATTTCTCTCTCTCATGTTTTTGAGATGTTCTCATTAATATAGTAAAACCAAGCATGTCTTTTTGTATGCTTACATTAAGCACTTGCCAATATCACTCTTACATCTTTTTATTATTTGAAGTCTGATAAAACTGTGTGGGAATGTTTTTTTTTTTTTTGGTCAAAGGCTTCCCACCGCTTAGCCATGATACCAGACCTGAACTTTTGCTCTTTAGTAAATAAAAGCGTTTGTTAATAATAGACTAAACCAGATGATATCACCCATATTCTGTATAGCTGTGTCACGTCCTGCTTTTTGTTAACGTCTGTCTATGTCTGTCTCTACTCTCGCTCTCTCATTCATTAGGAAATGGGTGACGCTACGGTCCTAATCTTGCCGTCAGACTCCATCCTGCGTTCCTCTAGTGCCGGTCCATAGCCAGAATAAAGAGAGGAAGTCAGCCCGAGAGCTGCATGCAGAGGAATTAGATGTTAACAATGCTTGCTGCACTCTGAGGATGTGACACACTGTGGCTGTGATAGAAAGAAAGGCACCTGCATTCTGTTGAGTTCATAAAACATGTACAGATTCGGAACGGGAAACTACTTCTGTTTTCCAGAGAATGCACATGGAATAATATCTACACCACAGAAGCACACGTTACTTGGGTCTGAGTGTATGACTAATTGAAGCGTTGCTGTTGTCGTCATTGTTGCCATTGTAGCTCTATTATAGCAGCTGAGGTTTGGCTTGCAGTCGAAAATACAATTGCAGTTTTGATACAGCGATGCTGATTGATTTGTTTGATGCAGGATAAGATAAAAGATTACAGCTCTGTCTGTTAACATAAGAGATTAGCTCACACAAAAAATAACATTCATGCTCACAAAGCCTGCATTTATTTAATCCAATATATTATTATTTAATACAGCAAAAACAGTACAATTTGGAAGTATTTTTACTATATTTTTACTACTATTTGAATATATTTTACATAAAATGTACTTTATGCCTGTCATTTCTAAGATGAATTTTTAGCATCTTTGCTCCAGTCACATGATCCTTCAGAAATCATTCTAATATTCTGATCTGCTGGTCAAAAAACATTTATTATTATTATATTGAAAACAACAAAGTAGGATTTTTTTCCATCACTTTTGATAAATTTAAAGCATCCTTGCTAAATAGAAGTTCATCCAAATTTTTATATATATAGCATTTTTTTTTATTATTTATATACTTTTGATTTACATTACAAGCTATCAGAATTGATATCTCATATCATTTATTAAATATATAAATAATAACAAGTTATATAAATAACAACAACAGCTTAAAAAATATACAAAATAAATGTAATTTTTCCAACTTCGATGGGTACATAAACTCAATATATCATACTTTACAATTATTTATTTATTTATTTATTTAATCTAAAGGTTTAATAAACTGTTCTATTTTAATGATAATATGATATTTTTCTGATTTTTTTTTATATGTTAAGCTTTACAGGGTTAAGCATTTCTTAAGTGCCCAAATCTATGTGGGCCTTTCTCTCACTCTGTCTTCATTTCATTCTCTCTCCTTCCACTTGTGGCAGTGAGAAACAGAAGTGCAGAAGAATTAGTGAGCAGGTGTGTCATTGGGAGGTGTGAAATTCTGTCTCAGGTTTATAAATGTCAGTGATGGAGTGTGAGAGTGCTTAACCTCTGACCTCAAGTCAGACTTCTATTACGGCTAATGCAGATTCCCTCAGTGTGTGCACTCTACACCTCTTTCAGGGTCACTGGAGGGGTGCGACATGTCAATGGTTTGACCTGAATATGTCATCTTCAGAAGAGGCAGCTTACAGCTCACCTCAGCTTGCCCTGTTTTGACAGATCTCTGAAAACAATTTGTAGTTCCTAAAAAGCGGACTGCAATGAAATATATTAGATCCGTTAAGTTTTGCGTTTTGTTTTTAATCACAGCTGTTGGTTTTGCTCTCATGAATGAAGCAGGACATATCTTGAATTGTACTTACATGTTGTGTGCACTCAGAGAACATGTTTGTCTCGTGTCTTTCGATATCATAAGGGCTGGTATACAAATAATGCATTCTTGGGTTCCACTGCGATGCTTTTTCATGTTTTTAATGCAGCGTCTCGCTTCTTTTTGACACACGGTCGCCGCGTCAAGTTGAAATAAGCACAACTTTAATTGGCACACAGTGCGATTTATCAAATGTCAGTTACGGACCAATCAGAAGACGGCGGAGGCGGAGCAAGTATTAGCGGGACGAGAATATGTGTTCACGTTTTCAAACGCGAATAAAATGAAATAAAATACGATTTATCTTTTTTGGAGCTTTGTTCCACATTTTGCATTCAACTGAAGAAAGAAAATGGAAATATCCTTTTAAAATGAGTTTAAGTATAATTATGGATGTATTGTAGAAATACACTATGAAGGGTTTGCGCTCATGTCAATGTTTGATCAGTTACCCAGATGCGCGGCGATATTGGAGATAGATGTAAACAGCAGCATGGATTGCATGGTTAATAAACTACTAAATGGATTGTTTTGCTAATTTATGCTGTCTAAACCACGGGGGAAAAATGTGTGGAAGCTACTAAATCATATAGAGAAAGACTTAGTAAGCAGGAAAGGGCGCAATATTTTGACAAACTAAAGTTAATAGGCAAAGATACGTAAGAGCAGTATTAATTAAGACATTAGCCTAATATTTCACCTTCCTGACCGGAAATGATAAAAACAAACACGAAAGATTCTTGCCCTGGAAATCCTGGTTCAGTTTGGCCAACCACAAACGCCTTTTGTTACTCAGACAGTTTTTGCACTCTTCTCCTTGATTTGTTATAACTTTTGGCAGTCTATAGTACTCCAAATGTTTTTCCCGGTCCGACCGAATTAGCACAGCTCAAAACATGACAATAATTGAACATTTTCAGCAGGAATAATCAGCGAAATATGCAAGTTTCTTTTGGTTCAGTGGCATTGTTTACGTTCTGTGCCACCACTAAGGCCAACTGATGATACGTTATGAAAACACGCCATATCTTTATAGGTTTTCACTAAGCAAACTGGCAAACAATCCACTAATATACTTGAATGCAGCTTGTAAGCATATGAACCTAATTTTATTTTGATGGTATTTTTGCAACCAGTGGCACAGCACCACTGCACCAAACAAAACTGCTAACAAATTTTGTTGAGACGAACAGGTTGTTCAATACCATACCTAATCTGGTAATTGAGCCAATGTTGTTACTCTGGCTTTTCAGGGCATTCAGACAGATTAAAGCACTGTTAGGTGCTGCTAGTGACAGAATTACACATTTCACATTTAATTATAAAAATCAAAATGAAAAAATAAATCACAAGATTCAGCCTGAGACTGTAAACCACTGGTAATTAGACAGCTATGTGATCCCACCACATAGGCCAGTTTTTGAAACCCAGCTGTGGTTTTGATCCAGGCTTCTGGGAATAGATGCCATGGCAGAGTATATGTCTGTGGCCCATGAGGGTTAACCTCAGACGGGTATGTGCGTGCCTAGCAGTGGGTGGGTATGTAGAGGATGGAGCTGTTATCAGCTCAGTCAGCTGTGCCAATCATTCATTGCATTAGTGTGCTGTAAGAGAGGGAGGAGTACGCACACACACACACGCACACACAATGAGACATTGTGTTGCTTATATACAGTGCTGAATAGAAGGAGGTAGGCAGGGCTGGTTGTGCATGGATTATGTGTTTCTCAGAGAAATCCCCATGGACCCCGTGTGTGACTGTGACCTTCTACACATGAGTATATTCTCTAATGTGTGTGTGTGTTGAGGAGGTGCATATAATATATTACATACATAAAACACTTGTCGAATTTGACTAGGACTTTTTACTGTTTTATTGCTCTGCCTGTCTGTGTTTGCGCATTCAAGACAGAAGGTCTATGCATTAGTCATGGAGATTTCACCCACTAGGGCCCTCAGAGAATTTCCAAGAGGGTCGTAGAATGACTTAAAAGTTTTTAAACTAATTAATTATCAATGTATCTAAATTAAAATGCTAAAAATACACAAAATTCACGTCTTTGAATATTCTGTTGAGTCAAAACTGTTTTAGTGAATCCTGCTGCTGGTTACATTCTGCCAGTAGGTGGTGACAATCTTTAGGAGTATATCATTGAATCATTCATTCAATAAATTTGTTTTTTAAAAAAAAAAAAAAAAAAAGATTAATTCAAGAACAAAGCAAGTCATTCAATAATTCACTTAAACGATTTGTTAAAAAAAAAACAGATGTTGTGTCTGAATGTGCCTGCTTCCATACTATATACAGTGGAGGTCAAAAGTTTGCATCCTCCTTTCAAAAATAGAAATAATTATTACCAAAATAAGAGGGATCTTACAAAATTAATGTTATTGTTTAATTAATACAGACCTGAATAAGATATTTCACATAAAAGATGTTTACATAAAGTCCACAAGAGAAAATAATAGTTACATTTATTTAAAAAAATGACCCGGTTCTAAAGTTTACATCCCATGGATTCTTAATACTGTGTTGTTACCTGAATGATCCACAGCTGTTTTTTTTTTCATAAGTCCTTTGTTTGTCCTGAACAGTTAAACTGCCCTCTGTTCTTCAGAAAAATCCTTCAGGTCCCACAAATTCTTTGGTTTTCCAGTATTTTTGTGTATCTGAACCCTTTCCAGCAATGATTGTGTGATTTTTAGATCCATCTTTTCACACTGAGGGGCTCATACGCAACTGTTACAGAAGGTTTAAATGCTCACTGATGCTTCAAAAGGAAACACAGTGCATTAAGAGCCAAGAGGTGGAAACTTTTGAACAGAATGGAGATGTGTACATTTTTCTTATTTTGCCTAAATATCATTTTTTCATTTAGTACTTCCCTTTAGAGACTACAGAAGATAGTAACATGTTTCCCAGAAGACAAAATAAGTGAAATTTGCCCTGATCTTCAAATTCAAAACGTTTTTACCCCCCAGCTCTTAATGCATTGTGTTTCCTTCTGGAGCATCAGTGAGCGTTTCAGCATTTCAGGTACTTGGCAACACTGGAGTGTTTGAACCTTCTGTAATAGTTGCATATGAGTCCCTCAGTTGTCCTCAGTGTGAAAAGATGTATCTTAAAATCATACCGTCATTGTTGGAAAGGGTTCAAGTACGCAAACTGCTGAAAAAACAAAGAATTTGTGGGACCTGAAGGATTTTTCTGAAGAACAGTGCACTTTAACTGTTCAGGAAAAAAACAAGGGACTCATGAACAACTATTACTAAACATAAAAACACAGCTGTAGATCATTCAGGTAACAACACAGGTAACACATTCAGGTACCCAGGTATTCACAACCCATGTAAGAAAAGCAGTTTCCCAAAAATGGAAAAAATAAAATGTCTGAATTCATATTACTTGAAAAACAATAGGTGAAAACCCCCTGGATGACCTAGTACTTCTGATTTTGGACGCAGCTAGATTTATTTAGTAAAGAAGTCAGTGGCTGTTCTGAGTGAGTTATTAAATTATTCACTCAACCAATTCATTTAAAACATTGATTCATTTATAGAAACACCACTGTTCCCCTTCAGTCGTTTCACTACGACGTTACATATGGGAACTCGCTTGAGAGTCCAATCATCTCCAAGCCTTATTCAAAAGGCCAATGAACATT
>JAHKKF010489171.1:0-29440 GCA_019740295.1 Labeo calbasu | reverse complement strand
GTCC
This sequence comes from Labeo calbasu, assembly GCA_019740295.1. Taxonomy (NCBI): domain Eukaryota; kingdom Metazoa; phylum Chordata; class Actinopteri; order Cypriniformes; family Cyprinidae; genus Labeo; species Labeo calbasu. Next base: position 29,436 of record JAHKKF010489171.1, on the reverse strand, counting down.
TTACAGTACGAATTATATGCTTTACTTTTTAGGTGTTTAAAATGTTAACACTAACCACAAAACCAACATGCGCAGGATTGTGTTTTCATCAGATAATAAAGAGACGCGTTCGACTGACAAAGTAACCACGGCAACAGTTGTTCGAGCTTTTTCGTTAGAATGTAGGGCGGAACATCAACTAAAAATTCTAAGAAGTTGTTTTAAAAAATCGGACTTCTCTGAAAGTCATTACATCGTCTGTTCAAACCGTTATCTGTACGAGCTCACTCATATCAGGCGAAGTATCAAGTTACTGGACAGGCAGACACAAAACCTCTTGTTAACGTTAGCTGTTAAAGACTGTTTCATGATAATACGATTTATCAGACATACAGAAAAAAAGTATAGCAGTCTACAGTACCATTCTTGGGTTGAACCGGTGACATACAAAACATGCTTACTAAGAAAACAAATGGCGCATTTCTAAACGAAATATTCTTAAAACACTTACCTGCAACTAGTGAGAAGTACAGAAAACAAAATCCAAATAGTCGCCGAATAGATGTGGTAAGAGAAAACGACCCCATCTGCGTTGTAAAACTGTTAAATTCTAGTCCTGAGCTTTAGAACCGAGATGTCCTTCTCTCTTAGGAGATCTGCGTTACACTTCACCCAGTGAGAGATTAAAAATGAGAGTGACCACGTGTTTGGTCAGCAGAGCTGCCCTTCCTCTGGGTAGAGATGTGAAGATTACTGGAATGTCCCGTATTTTTGGGAAGTAGCTCTTTTACCAAATCTAGCTCTATCTCTCATTCACAACTTTACTTCCACTTACACATTCACAGGAACGCTTATAGACTATGACATACTGGAATTTACCGGGAGTTCCCAGTTTTATTTTACACTGGGGCGACACACAAATAGCCTGCTTGTTTTCTCTAGCAGTGGTTTTGTATGTTTGTATCTAACACCAGTTTCAAAACTCCGTTAAATTAGGATATTATTTGTTCATTTAATAACCAAATAAAGCTTTTGTGATGATGCTTAAACAAGTGAACACAATGAAACATACCTTCAGATGTTCGCTTTAACATAAGTTCATAGAGAAATGACTTTCAATAAAGTAAACAAGGTAAAGAGATCCACTTTATGACAATGTAGAACTGGCAGAACTTTTTTTAACTCAAGTTTTATTAAATGTTGAGATGTCCGTAACATGTTTGCACATGGATTTCACTGAATGTGAAATGTTCTTCAAATCAGTGTTGTCCTGACACACAGTTGCTGCAATGTTTTCTGATCTATTGTCTGCTTGTTCTGTTTTTGTTTTAATAAATTAATTAGTTATTTCATATAGGCACACAAATACCAAAGATTTCGGTAGGTTCTGGTTAGTTTTTATTGGTACGTGATGAAAATAAAACTGTGTTCCACAAGAATCTGGGAAAGGGGAGGGATGATGGCCTGTTCCTGATAAGAAGTCAGGAAGCACGAAAAGTATCTGAGATTGTGTTAGTATTGGAGTATTGAGTTTTCACTGAAGAACAGAGCACCCTGTGTCTTTTCAGTGAACTGAGGCACCTATAGCCTTACAAGCTTTAATACCTAAGAAGTCATCTGAAATGTAGGCTTTATGCTATTAACGTCAACATGACATTATTCTTTAGGTTAAAGCGTGTTGGTTAAAGGAAAACTCTTGTTAGTGAGAATTCTGTTTTAACAAACAGCATAAGAAATCTGATGAGGCTTGCAGCCTAGCTTTGTTTATTTCTTTAATGTCAAGAATAGGAGGGCTTTATAGTCTGAGGGGAGAGAATGGAATGTGTTGAGACAGCAGGATAGATAACACAGATCAAGAGAGAATTCCTCTTAAGTTTTACTTAAGTAACAGCACACCAGCAAGGGAGACATTGTAACACATATCCAGGTCAAAAGCATGATTATGAATGTGATAATGCTTTTAAACAACACTTTAATAAACTTACATTTAGATACAATATTAACAGTTTCTTGCTCCAAAATAGTTCCAAACATAATCAAAGTAGAATCAACTGTTTCGTCTCCTATAGCAATAGACCCTAGTGCTGTTTCGTTTTCTAATGAATCAGCATTTTGAACAAACTGGTTTGATGAATGATTCAATGACTGGCTTTAGACAGAGCCACTGAAAAACCCTTCCCACTACTACACAGAATGGAATAAGCACAGATATACAGCGAGAATCTGTTCTGTTGGATTGAATTAAATTTCGATTACATAACGAATATAAGCTACAGATTGCATACCGCATACTGCAGCTAAATTCGGTTGTCAGTTCACGTTTTACTCCTTAATCGCTTTCTGTACGCACATAATTCACTAAAATATGGAAGTGACAAGCGCAACTGCAACTACATTGACTCCCAAAAATACAGGTAGTGACAACTGCATTTACAGAAATTGTACACAGTGTGTACGGAGCTGATTTGAACGAGTTGTTAATGACGTATTTAAACGGGCATCAGAAATGTGTCTTCCTCTGTATGTGAGATGCAAGAAAACAACAGTGAAAGAAGTCTACCACAGCACTTTTTGACACGGGCCTAGTTGCAGTCACGAGCCCTGCGGTAAAGTGTGTTGCCTGATTTTCTTAGAAAAAAAAGCACAAAAAACACTAAGTCTCCCAAATGCTTTATGTTTTATAACTTAAAAAAATCATATATCTCATATCCACAACAGACTACTTTAATAACTCCATAATGTGCCTAGTTCCCTGGTGAAAAAAACAGCATATGCTGGTAGCTATGTTTTGTTGCTGGGATGCTGGTTAGGTATGTTTTGGTGCTGGTTTAAGCTGGTCCTTTGCTGGTTTAAGCTGGTCCTTAGCTGGTTTATGCTGGTCCTTAGCTGGTTTATGCTGGTCCTTTGCTGGTTTATGCTGGTCATGTTGCTGGTCAAGGACCAGCATAAACCAGCAAAGGACCAGCATAGACCAGCAAAGGACCAGCTTAAACCAGCACCAAAACATACCTAGCCAGCATCCCAGCATCAAAACATAGCTACCAGCATATGCTGTTTTTTTCACCAGGGTTTTATGAGCTAAGACCAAACAACTTGCCTAAAAGCACTTGTAAATATGAGGACATGGCAACAATGCAAAACAGCGCTCTCTACAGTAGCCGCCACAGCATAAACAGAACACAGCACGTTTGTGAGCGGTAGTTCAACGGACAAAAAGAGTCTTTAGCCAAAAAATGGCAGATACCAAACAGCTAAATTCTTATTCACTCCCGCAAGATGGCAAAATGTTGCTCTGGTTACAAATGCAGGAGTGACTGCTTTTCCGTACACACATGGAACGATAATTTACCAGAATCACTCCCGCATTTAAATGCGGGTGTCACTCCTGAAACTTGCAGTGTGTACGTGGCCTACATGAGTTTTAAAATCTGAACAGATTTTGAAACACCGTAATTATGTGCTTACCAACTTTGTAGTTAAGAAAATGTACATCATAGACTTCAGTCGTTTCAAACACAACAAACTCATAAAGAAACATGAGCCTTGGGCAACAGGCAGGTGTATTCAAGCCAAAACAAATAAGTCACTGTAAGTCATCTGAAGGTCATTCGATGAGGGTGTAGCAGTGATAAAGAGTGTGTACTTCTCCGATATATTAATAGTCACCATTAGTGTGAGATTTTTGGTTTCCCACGGTTTTGTATGCTTCTCTGCACTTGTTTGTTTTTGCTTGGTCTAAACAAGGGACTTGTTTACAATCTAGCTTACAGTGCGTTCAGTAAGTTTTTCACACCACAGAAAAATGTGGTATTAACTACCCAGCCAAATTTGAGTGATTAAAAAAACCACCAAGTAAATAAAATGACCAAAGTCTTGAAAAATAAGTGGTTTTCTCTGCTTTCAGACTCTGGGGGCGTGTCCGCTGTCACTGCTGAAACCACGCCCACTCGTGGTAAAGCTTCCGCCTCTCTCAACTGTCAAATACCGCTACAACCTGGATGGATGCTCCCACAAGCAGCTTAATTTAAATAAAAAAGTTAGATGTTTTGTAAATGATCACCGGGTAATATGCATTTACGTGACCGGCTTAGCTAGCTAGCAAACTGTAGGCTGTACACATAAAAAATGCTGAGTTAAAAACAACCCAACTTGGGTTATTTGGCAACCCAGCGGTTGGTAAATATTGGACAGAACACATGCTGGGCTATTTTGACCCAGCTGGGATAAATGTTTTTACCCAATATGCTGGGTTGTTTTATTTAAGTCAACTATTATTTAATTATATTATAATTATAATATTGCTGGCTATTATATTGGCTATATTGAACATTTATTATTAAGCAAGAACACCTATGGACAGAAATACAGGACAAACTAGATTTATTGTATATTAATACAGCATAGTTTACAATATTACAATATTCAACCATTCTCTGTAATCACTTTTTACCGGAATAGTGCTAATTCTCGGTCCGATTTGTCGGCAAAATCTAAGCTGGTGATGGGCTTTATTTGTGCATATAACATGGATCGATCTATGGAAATTGTGGTGAATGCTTCCTCCGATGGAGCTTCACAGGATTTTGGCTGCCTTATTTTTTACTAACCACAAGATCGCGCTGTTTTCAACACTCTCGAAGCTTTGAATCTTTTCCCGAAACGAGGCTTCATTTGCTCGTCACTCCTGTCAACTGTTGAACGAATGAGTGTGACGTCCCGTTTGTTTACTTTGAACCAAAAAGACGCTCCTACTTTTGACGCAAGGCCTCATGGGGCGTAGAAAACTTGTGGATACAAACCTTTATGTTGCTGAAGAAGAGCACTAAATCAGTGCTATGAACTGCTTTCTCCTGTAGAGGATGCAATAAAGCCTGTGCTCTGACTGTAACTCGAGCAGCTGGGTTGTTTTGTCGGAGACGGGCTCAACTCAGCGGTTGGGTAGAGGAAATAACCCAATATTTAATAACCTATTAAAAATGACCCAGCAGCTTAGTTACAGAAAAATTACCCAGCACTTGGATAAAAATTATGTAAAATAACCCTGTAAAATGACTCAACAAGCTGAAACCAGCATTTTTTAAAGTGTAGTAACCGTAAAGACAGTAGCTCACGTATGAGTGGGCGAACCACACACAGTATAGAGCTGACGAAGCATCCTAAAAAAAAACTTTCAGTAGACAAGTTTTGAGTAGCTGTGCGAAAAATAAGTGATCTAGGACCTCCCATTTTAAAGACAATCCCTTACAGCATCGTTTTCATCCATGTTAAATTTCATATGGTATCTAAGGTATTTTGCTCAAACAGACTGTTTGGGAAAAAACATCCACTCAGAAAACCAACATAGCAACACTGAGGCAATGATCTGGCAACCACCCAGTGAGTTTAGCACTGTATCTTCAACATTTGCACTGGAAGCACTACTCACATTTTCTTTAGAAACATGCCATGATGTACATTCATTGACTAAAAATGCTAATTACGTTGTGTTATCTCAAGTCTTACACTGTGAGTTGTTTTTCATTTGTCCAAAGCATAATTTATCTTTTCCAGGAAAAGCCCTGTTTCCACACTCCTTGGGAATGTCCCACTTAACTTTATTCCAGCCTCCACACATAGTTCCTGCCAAAAAGACTTAAACAGGAATTTCATGTTTACATGAAGCAGCACCTAAGAACAATGATATACTTGCACTCAAAGTATAAACAAAGTTTTTTTGATGTATTCAATTTGTGCTGTGTATTATTTCTTTAAAGATCACAAACTTTTTCCACACCGCATTCACAGAATTAACTGAGGAAACAAGGACACAATCAGGCTTGCTGGAAAAGATGGACCGGATATAGATATTTTGCAATGGGTCTAAGGTGACAGGATGTTTCAATTCTTCACAGTGGTGGATGTCAAAACTCTGAAGTAATACATAATACTTATTTATTACTGAAGTAATAAATAAGTAATGAAGTCCATGCTGTGATTTCATTTCCTTTGTTTTTTTTTTCAGGACATACATTTGATTTAAAGTTGTTTTTGTTATCCACACTCTTTCCCTTTATCATCGTCATTCTTCTAAAGCACTGAAAAGAAGCTGGGCTGAGCCATGAAGGGGGCTTTCCGGTACGAACTCAAGCTCACTTAATAAAGGCCATAATCAACCCCGTCCCATCCTGCCAAAATCCCCTTTCATAATGTAGACTTCTCCTAATGTGATGACTCAAATTAAAAACTATGAAATGAAAGCATGAGATTGTCATGTTTTATTTTACATTTTACATTGTAAGCACAATCCTGTTCGAAAAGAAAAGAAGGAAATACTTTTCTGCCATCAAGCAAAGAACAAAGATATCCGCACAAGCAATGGAAAGTGGTGACGACAGGAAACGACGGGATTCAACATTTCATTGTGAAATGTTTTTGTGGTCAATTTTGATCAATATATTATATGCTATTAAATATTCATTTTTTAAAGAACTTTGTTTCAGTTTCGCTTTCACATGTTAAAGAAAGTTTTACATATATTCAGGAAATGTATTTGATTCTTTTATACAGATTGAAACAAGATTTTGCTGACTTTGCTTTATATCTTGAATTATTAAAATCTAAAGCATTCTTTTGGTGCTTTTAGTCTGTTATGAAAAAATAGGGGAAGTCCATAGTATTTTGGGGACTTTTTCTAGTTGTTAAACGTTTTATTCCAATAAATATTTCTCCCAGAAGATTTATTTTTGAAAATCACTTTTTTAGCTTCAACAAGTAAGATTGATTATTATTTAACAAAACAATTCAAGAAACGGCAAAACAATAAAATGTAACGGACAAAATTAGCGTTTAGACTAATAAATAGTATAAATGTATAACATTTTAAGCGTACATGACACCCCAATCTCACATTTATGAAAGATACCACTGTCTTTACAGTTCATAGTTTAACCTTCATTACAATAGTTGACTTATGACTGAAAGGGTCATTCTTTTGTCAGATGCTACCCAGCAGCTAGAGCGAAAATATGATCTTTCACTTTCACAAAACATGAAACCAACCTGACCTCTCATAGCCTTAACCGGGAATGTACAGCTGCAGTTCACATAAAGCACATGAATACAAGAATTGTTCATGAAAACCGTGTACTGCAAGGAGAGCCAGAACAAAGGCGCCATCTAGTGGTTATAGTCTAAATTGTACATTTTGAACGCTTGCCAGACTATAGTAGTCAACGTTTGAAGTGGATCAAAAAAGTTCATCAAAGTTGTCCTAAGACAAGAATGGGTATTGTTTTGGTTGTTTTGGACAACTTTGATGAAAGGTTTTGATCCACCTCAAATGTTGACTACTGTATATCCTAAACCTACGCGGACATCGTTTTGATGCTTTTTTTATTTTTATTTTGAATTGTCCCAGATAGCACACGTACGTTGTAGATGTCTGTTAAAGATCACTTGATCTGGAAAGCATCTGATGTGTACAAACATCTGACACATCTGTAAGATGTCACGTTTACATACATTCTAAATCATAAACATCTTATAGACATCTAATAGACGTCTATTTGACATCTGATAAGAAACGTCCTATAGACGCATTGCAGATGAGCAAACGACTTCCAGATGTAAATGCACGTCAAATAGTCATCTCCATGATTTTAATTTTTTTTAAAAAACTTTAATACTTTTAAAAAAAAATGAACAAATTAATGTAAAATAAATAAATAACCATACAAAATGGAAAAAAACAGACAGTTCATATAAAAGAAAGAAAGAAACCATTAAAAACTTAAAATAAATACAAAAGACAATAAATACTTGTTTTAAGATGATAGGAAATGCTAATGCTAATTACCAACAAAAATGCTCCTAATAGATCCTAACTTCCCTGCTAAAAAAAAAAAAAATAACTAAAGAATTTGTAATGGTTATTTACTGGTTTTAATGGTTAAAAGTTAATGGTTTGTAATGTTTGTAATGGTATTTGTAGTGGAAACCTAAGAATTTCTGTCATGGTTTCTATTCTAGTCAGTCAAGGTCGCATTAAAACTTGCTTAGTAACTTAGTTTAATGCCTTGCTTAGATTTTGTTGTTTTACCCTTTAACCAGACTTTCAATTAGTTTATAGCATTACTGTCCCTTTTAAGCTGTATTTTTGCCAAATTATCCAAAGGTGTGAAAATATTATTTAATTGAGTGTATAATGTGCAGTACAAACAAGATTTACACTCGAATAATGAAAATAACTGTCACTGTTTTGTTTGCATTTTAGCCGCAAACTTACAGGTTAAAACTAAAAGCTGGTACAATCTTTTTCACGACACAAGATGGCGCCAGTATAAAGCTAAGACCAAATACCTTCGGTCACTAATACGTGTGTCAGATTTACGTGACTATTTTTTTTTACAGAAAAATTAACTTTATGTGATTTGGTTCATTCGATGTTTGCTAACAGGCGATTTGTCCAATAGTATATGGCGATCCAAACATCCAACAGTTTCGTGTTTCTCCAGGATTTAGGAAACATCAGCAATGGCAACCACAAGAACCTCAGACAACCATTCTGGTTGTGAACGTGTGGTTAGTCTCATGAGGACATGATTAAGTATGTCAAACAGACTTCTTCAGGTCTTTACTGTGAGTATTTCATGTCTTTAATGTCTTTTTGGTCTACCTCATGCTGTTGAGCTATCCGTGAGAAAACCCTTTTTGCTATGTTTAGTGATTCTTGTTTAATGCACAAACTCTTTAGAGTAATTCATAAGCATTATATTAGTAGTCTTATGACAGTATAGGCCTACTGAGATTAGGTGCAGAGGTTTTCGCAGTTTCCATTACTTACAACCCCCACAGTAGTTCAAACAGATTATATCTACCAGTGGAAATTCAAATAAGTTTCACAAGTTTCGCCCCAACATAGCAATTAAACGTCTTATTATTGAGGAGGACTTTGTCACAGGATGCTAAGCATCTTGAACTGTTTTGTTTGTTCTTTCCTCAATGCTTTAAACTCAGAGAGAGAGTGTCTTTAACTTTTGTTTGTTTGTTTTGGGTGGGCTCCACAGTGTGTGTTGCAGATGGACATACTCTCACGAAGTCGCTCCATCCCGTTAATGCAAGTTTTACTCGCACGCCTCAGAGTTGCTATTCTGTATGTTTTTTCTATCCTCGTTTTGCCACAGTGTTGTTTCACCATAATGCCATTTGTTAGAAAACTCATTGATACACCTCCCTACAATCATTTGAAGACTGAATGAAAGGTGCTGGTTTTCATCAGAAGGACTAACATGGTATGCCAACTTTTGTGGCTTTGGTCATTCCCCAGTGGCCTTTTCCAGCTTGCGCTGAGGCAGAGATTAAAGCCAGTGGGCCTGTTTTTCTCAGACTCTGACTAAATCCCACCCTCTCTTCTTCCTGTGAGAACACTCTGTCTCAGACGGATCTCGCACTCTCTCCGAGGGAGAAAGTTAGGTCAAGCGGACCTGCACTTGGGATCTGCTGTGGATTCTCCCTTGGGGAAGATGCAGCACTTGTCTCTGACGATGCAGGATCATGGAAAATGGGTCTAGGAGAAAAGCCAGGGCAGCATCTCTGTTACAAGAGCTTGTTTAAAGCAATCGACTTTGGAATTGGAGGAATTCGAGGCAAATGGACACCATTTGAGCCCTGAAATTCGAGTGGACGCTTTGCACAGCTCAGATACCCACGCTTTGCCTCCCAGCCTCTCATCGCCCTCCCTGCAGCCTTAATAAAACAAACAGGTCACGTGGTCAGGTCACATTCCCATGAGTTTATCTGGCGATTAGAGATCTGGCCTGTTGAAAAGCCATTAATAAAGAGAGCCATCCTTTTGGAATCACATCTACACCTCTTTTGGTTCACTTTGTGGTGTAAATGGCATGGGAATCGGAATTCAAGTTAAACCAGATTGAGAAAAGAATTTCGCTCGCTGTCCCTTTGACCTTCAGCCGTGCTGATCGGGGATCAGCAGCTTGTGAGTGCGGTGGGAGACGAGTATGTAAAAAGGGAAAAGCTTCAAGGGGGGAGTCTACAGACTCGAACCTTTCCCTCTCAAAGGCCCCCAGGGTGTCGTTAGGACTCCCGCGAGAGGGGTACTTCCAATGCTGGGTACGGCCATTGAAGAACGCATCTGGAAAACATTAGTCTATTATTGCCCATGCAGGGCTGAGAGCGAAGGCCTATCTCACGGGGAGAGTGAGACTCTCTCCCGTCATTATTCCAGTGTGACGTGGGTCTGAAATAGTGTGAGGTCGAATGTGCATTCGTGAGAGGCAGCTAGCGTACGAAACTGATGAAGAGATATGTAAGCGCCTCTTTGTTCGAAGGACCGGCCTTTTTTATTTTGAAGCAGAAAGTGGAAAGCGGCATCCTTGGCAACAGAGCTGCTCCATCTGGACCACGAGCGTGAACAAGATGGCTTTGTATGTACGACTCGCCCCCACCTAAAAGGAGCCGCCCGCTGGCGTGGCGTGCCAGGTGCTCGGGCTTCATCCTCGGCGACATCAGCCCAGCTGCGACAGGACGCCCCATACAGGCTTATTTCATTTAACATTACACAGACAGTACATTCATACGAGCGATTTGGCCTTCATTTGGTTTGGATTTGTCAGAAGGCTTAGTGTTCTCAGTTTTTGTCCCGTACCATCTGCATCAAAGGCCTTGAGCCTAAGGGGAGGATGATACAGCGCCGATGTCCATCAGTAATATGGATCCTCCGTCCTGTAAGCCGTCGCTCGAGGACCCATCTGCGACAGCGGATGATCACAACTTGATCTCACACTCACTCTGAAAATTTCCACACCATAATGTGAAATCACACGGAGTTCGGGCTGAGTGCCCAAAGCCTGGACGGTACGGTCCTCACCGTCACCTTCAGACCCCCCCTGCTGAGCCCAGTTCCGTCACTCCTCCGCCGCCCCCCCTCCATCTCCTTCCCAAGCGTCTCTGAGTATACCAGCCCCCGCTCTTCTCTGGCCTTGGCTGGGCTGTTATTGAGCGGGAGGCATTTCACAGACACTCCCTTAGAGACTAGTGACCTCATCACCAGGCAGGAAGTCAAGGGGTTCAAGTTCTCCTTGTGAAAGTAATCCCACACTTCCCTGAATATTTCAGCTGGGAGCGAGGAGAGCAATGGGAGATGGATTCGGGGGTGTTCGAAAGCCCCAACTCTGTATTTTCTCACTTTTGCCACATCGTCAGTGTTGGATGCTAATTCCTTTTTCCTCACCTCATAAAGAAAATAATTTCAACACTGGGCTCTGTAGCATCTGGAAACGTGGCAGAGAGTTAGAGAGGCCTGTGTAAGAGGAGAATGACAAAGGAAGGCCAGAAGACATGCTGTAATGAAGTCGTATTCTCGACGGACGCGTTTCTGAACATATACCGTGCATTCGCAATGCACTGATGGAGCACGTCTGGTCTAATAATACCCTAATGAGAGAAACAGAATGTCTAGAGTCTTCATTCCCTATGCTGATGGTGATCAAGACTGTTTGTTTGTGTTTCGTTTGTTTCTGCCAGGGGTACGTGCCTCAAAAATGTCATTGGGGGACCATTGCACTCCTAGCTGCATTGGTCTAGGCTAGAAGGCACTAAAGTCTAATGGGACATGTCTTTCATTTGTATGTTGTATACAGCCTCCTATAGTTGCACATGCAGAAAGATAATACTGGACTGGAAGAGAAAAACACACATGCAAACTATTTACCAAAGCACATTTTTATGCATTGCATGCATGAGAGCATTTCTTGGCAGATTCGTTGGAACTCAATTGGGAAAAGATTGAAAACACCGCCCAACTTAAACTTTCATTAAACACTCCCTTGAGCTGTATTTCGCCTTTAAGGGGATAGTTCACCCAAAAATGAAAATTCTGTGATTAATTACTCACCCTTATGTTGTTTTAAATCTGTAATACCTTTGTTTATCTTCGGAACATAAATTAAGATCTTTTTGATGAAATCCAATAGCTTTCTGACCCAGCCTAGACAGCAACGCAACTGACACGTTCAAGACCCAGAAAGGTAGTAAGGACATAATTGAAATAGTCCATGTGATATCAGTGGTTCAAACGTAATGTTACACTGTGTCCTAACTACACGTGACGCAACAAGACGCGACAAGCAATTTGGTTGTCCACACCAGATGCAACGTGGCAGAATAGCTCAAATATCACAGCCATTCAGAAGCGAGAACCACAGTGCACTCCCAATAAAAATGGACAAGTTTATAATTTAATTTATAAATATTAAACCTATTTAACATTAGTAAATGTACAAACTTAGTGACTGATACCATCTTTGTTATGGAATAGGTTTGTTGGTTCACATTTCACAGTTTTAATGTACATGTTTGCTTTCTTTTATTTTCAAGATCTGAGGTAAACCATCTGTTGTTGCTTTCAGTATGAGTATATATGTCATGCAATATGATATTCAAACTCAAATTAGACAATATTAAGTAAAGGATAATGTACATCCAGTAGGTTATCGCAGAATAAAGCCCGACAGGTGAAGGAGCAAATTCAAACTAGACAGACATTTAAAGGATTAGTTCACTTTCAGAACAAAAAATTTACAGTTAATGACCCTTGTCATCCAAGATGTTCCTGTCTTTCTTTTTTCACTTGTAAAGAAATTGTTTTTTGAGGAAAACATTTTAGGATTTCTCTCCATGTAATGGAGTTCTGTGGTGCCCCCAAATTCGAACTTCCAAAATGCAGTTTAAATGCAGCTTCAAAGGGCTCTAAACGATCCCTGCCGTAGACGAAGGGGCTTATCTAGCGAAATGTTTTTTTTTTTAAATACAATTTATATACTTTTTAACCTCAAACACTTGTCTCGTCTAGCTCTGTGTGACCTTTTTTTTTTTTTTTTTTTTTCGGTCATGACAATAGGGTACATCTAAAAACTCCCATCTCATTTTCTCCAACTTCAAAATCGCCATGCATCGCTGCAAAAGTACCAACCCAGAGTTTACAAAGTGAACATGCAAAGAAGATCTAACACCTTTTACAAAAAAAGGTAAAAACAGCGATGTAGGATGACGTTTAAGTTGGAGGAGAAAATGAGATGGGAGTTTTTAGACATACCCTAACTGTCATCACTGAAAAAAAAAAAAAAAAACAGATCTAGACAAGACGAGCATTTGAGATTAAAAAGTACATCAATTGTAATTTTTAAGATTTTTCTTTTTAGAAAATAACCAATCGTTTCACCAGATAAGACCCTTCTTCCTCAGCTGGGATCATTTAGTGCCCTTTGAAGCTGCACTTACACTGCATTTTGGGGGCACCATAGAAGTCCATTACATGGAGAGAAATCCTGAAATGTTTTCCTCAAAAGACATAATTTCTTTACGACTTTTCAGTGGAGAGTTCTTAAAGAACATTTAAGAACATTTTAAAAATCTAAAGAACCTTTTTTGCATTTGAAAGGTTCCATGGATGTTGAAGGTTCTTCATGGAACCATCGATGCCAATAAAGAACCTTTATTTTTAAAGTGTAGTTAGGACATGGTGTTATGAAGCTACGAGAATTATTTCCGTGCGCAAGAACAAAAAAAACGAATGATTTATTTCAGCAATTTCTTCTCTTCCGTCTTCTGATGTAGAACAAGCGGAGGAAGAAGCACACATTTCTGAGGATTTCGACAGAGAGGATGATTTGCAATTTTTTCCCAGCCTTACTTATTTGAACCACAATATACAGACAAACAGGTTTTGTTTTCTTTGTGCACAAACGCATTCTCGTAGCTTCATAACATTACGGTTGAACTACTGATATCACATGGACTATTTTAACAGTGTCCTTACTACATTTCTGGGCCTTGAATATGTCAGTTGCGTTGCTGTCTATGCAGGGTCAGAAAGCTCTCAGATTTTATCAAAAAAAACCTTAATTTGCGTTCTGAATATGAACAAAGCTCTTACAGGTTTGAAACGACACAAGGGTCAGTAATTAATGACAAAATTGTCATTTTTTTGGGTGAACTATCCCTTTAAGCATCCAAACTGATTTCTTTTTTAAAGTTTACAGTTGTGTTTAAATTGAAGATCGCATTACGAATAAACGCTACGTTCCAAATCCAAGAAACAGTTTAGTTTGTTAGCATGTAAAAACATGAAAAAAGCCAGTGACGTGAACATGCTGCATAAAGGCAAACAGATATTGCAAAACAGGAAAGAGACAAAAATGCTTATTGATCTTAAATGAGATTTCAGACACTTTAAAGAGCTTATGATAATGCTTTCAAGAGTGATCAATAAAGCAACTGGTATCCAAAGCCTCAGGTTACACTTCGCATTCTTAAAGAAACAGCTCAGATGCACTAAGCCACAGGTTGGTTTACAGACACCTGCCCTGTATTCGATAAAGCACCACAGCCAGGTTGTGACGATTACATGCAAGCAGGTTTCTATCAGCCTTTCCGCTGACGCTGCAAGAAACCGTACACGCAAATATACAAATTCACATTTCCCCAGAAGGGTAAGTCTGAGCTAGGCCACTCCTACCATGCTTAAAACCAAAAAAACGTCCTGCCAGAAAACACACTAGTTGAGAGAGAGAAAGCAAAAGAAGAAAAAAAAAAAAAACTATCTGAGCTTGCCAGGACTGGTCTGAGCTCAGATACAGAGGAAACAATGAAAACACATAATCCCCAAGTTTGTTGACATTAAAACATGACATTATACCTCAAAACCTCAATATGTTTAAGACTTTATCCAATGCTTATTCTTAGACAACATACACTGTTTGAAATGAACATACGTATATGGCATATCACACCACAACTGTACCACACACAGTATGAGTAGTGGGCTGTAGACCAAAAACCAGTGAAAACATTCAGAATGAGTGGCATGTTTGATCAGCAGAAAGATTTTTGATGGGGGGAAACTGCATAAAAGACTTTCTGTTAATAGGACATGGGGAAAAACCCTTTGTCTGCATAACAGTGCATCGTATGTGGGGGCTTACTGTGTTTTGGAGGACTTTCCAACTTACTTTCCTCTGTGCTGTGATTCATTCAGTTGCGAAACGGGCCATTCAAATAAAAAGCAGTGCAAAATCTGGCTGAACATTCGGAGATAACCCATAAACCCCACAATGAGATCATTCAGCTTGTATCATCTAACAGTGAGCAATCTCAAATCGTGACGGACTGTGCTGCCCTGTGCCCAGGGCGTCTGGAGCTGGAAATTAGCGAAACGTATTAGACATTAGGCTGCCGCTCAAGTCATTACACTGCAGCTGCTGTCTTTAGTCCCTCTCACAAGGCCTCCTCCACAAACCCATGATCTTACTAGGAAAGTAACAGCAGCACTGGGCCAAGGACAAACACAATAGTGCACATTATGGAGTACTTTACCAGAGTGATAAAAACTGAAACTGAATTTTTGTAACATGGGGGTGGTGGATGGAAAAACAGGGGAGAGGGAGATGAAGGAGACCAAAGAGATGTGGGGGGTGGAGAAGAAAAGAAAAAGTGAGATGGAAAAAGAGACGGCTGAATAAGAAGGAGAAAGTAAGAAAACAGGAACTAGAGAGATGAATCATTACAGAAGAAAGGAGAGAACGAGGAAAGAACGTGGTGTGAGAATGACTGGAGATGGGAAGTTTGATAAGTTTAGAACAGCTGACTGATAGAAACTGACGACTCTGTGTAGAGGCGTCATGCAGCTTTTTTGAGGGGGCTTCGGTGGTGGTCTTGACTCATATGTGAGATAACACATGACTAAAGAAAAAAACATTACATGCCTTATGCTAAAACTTTTTGCAGTACTCCCTGTTAGGAAAAAAAACTTTGAAAAGAACCTTTTACATTTCCTTCAACCATTAAAAAACAACACAATGCACTGGATGTTTTGAAACACAGGTGTAACACCTGAGAAAAATCATTACAGAAAATTCCTTCATATTAAAAGTGTACATAGAGCCCATTGAAATCTCTTACATTTTTCACTGCTGCATTTATTTGATCAATACATACATAAATAAATAAATAAATAAATATATAAACAGAAATTCCAATGAATACATTAATTACATGTAATATATTTTAAAATGGAATTTATTTCTGTGATGGTAAAGCTAAATTTTAATATGCTGATTTACTGTTTAAGATACATTTGTAAAAACTAATAAACATACCTCTTGAATCCTCTGTTATGCTCATTAATGCCACATTTATTTGATCAAAAACAAAAATAAATAAATAAACCGTAAAAACTGTAATATTATTCTGATTTTATTTATGTGGTAGTGAATTTATTTATGTGATAGTAAAGCAGAATTTTAATATTTAGTAATTTCATATTAGCAGTGTTGAAACAAAATGTCTTTTCTATTACTTCCTATCAAATTAATGTGCCCTTCTTGAAAAGAAGATTAATTAAGAATGAAGAAGAATTTAGAATAGTGTAGGTAATAAATCCACATCAATATATGCATTATATAGAAAGGTACATTTGAACCCTTTGTTTGTTTCCTTCCTTAAACCCTTGTTTTTAGTAAAGAGACAGATGTTAGATAGATAGATACAGTGCACAGCACAAAAGAGTACACCCCCTCAAAAATATAACAAATTCAGCAGTTACTCTTTACTTAGAAGACATGTTAAGATTTTTTGGAGATATAATGTTCCAACAAGCCTGCTTGATCAATTACCAAGGAAGAATGTCAAAAGTATTCAGAAAAATAGGATTTTCTTATCAAAGTGCTAAAATGTTGTGTTGCAAAAATGAGTACTACTCCTGAAAGTCACTAAATAAAACAAACAAACAAAAAACATTTAGTGTAGGTTGAGGGCAATTTTTGATCAACAGGTAAGTGTATTAAACCAAAACTTTTAAAGACAAGTAATTTCTTGCCAATTTGAAAGTGTTATATAGCCCACTGAATCATATTCAGACCTAATGCTGGCAACAGTGAAACCAAAAAGAGGACGGTGGTACAAGAGGAATACCAAATTATTGTTTTAAGTGTGAAATAATCAGGTCCTCCCTTTAAGTTTTCATTTAGGTTTTGCTAGAAAAAGAGCAGGAAAAATACCATGCAAGGATTCTGTATAGACAAGCTGAGCAACACTCCCTATGAGTGTACTCATTTCTGCAAACTTTCAATTACACAAACTTGGCTAATTTACTTATTTTACAGAAAATAATAGCCTATATTGTTTTTATTAAGTATATGTTTAATGTATATTTGTTCAGAGGGGGTATAGGTAGATTGATAGATAGATAGATAGATAGATACCAAATAAAGATAATTATTATAGATAATAAAACCAGATAAATAGACAAATATATTTGAACCCTGTTTGTTTTCTCCCTTGACCCCCTGTTTTTAGAAGGAGACAAAAAATCTGCAATACTTGCATGACTTGTCTACCAATGTACAAAGTTGTGCAAATAAACTTAGCTTAGATCAGAATGGCCATGATGCCTCTGGCTGTACGTGCATTTGTTTGTTGCGGGGTCACAAGGGCGAGTGGCCTCAAAAGGTAGAACACCATGGTGCTTTGCTATGTGGGAAACGAGAGAGGGAATAGTTTCAGGTCTGTTTGGGATAATTGGGCTGCGTCCCTCAGCTGGAGCTCATGATGGCTGTGTGCGCAAAGCGAGGGGAGTTTGCTGGGCCTTGATGCTGGGGTAAGTCTGGTTCCTATTAGACCAGAGGCCCGGGGGTTGGTTTGTTTGCACAGGCAGTACGTCCCATAGGAGAGAGGGGCAGGCCAAAACAGCTCCGCCCCACTGGGCCACGCAACAGAGAATATCAGCTGCAAAGCCTCATGCTTTTTCTCTACCACCACCTACCCACCCTTCCCCCCTGTCCTGGTAAGAAAAGATCTGCGAGAAGACCTCAGAACTGTGTACCGATGTTCACTGTTTTTTTGGTTACGTATGTAATTTCAGCCTTGTGTTATTGAGTGCACATGCTTTGATGGATGTGTCATTCACAGTTGACTTGCCCATTACTAATCGCCTTCTCGAAGTTTAATCGGCATGTGAGGACAAGTTACGGTTTACATGGGCTTGGCTTCTACAGTGTGTCAGTTGAAGGTTCCTCTATTATCCCTGTGGAAACATGTACACCTTATTTAATCACGCAATCACCTTTTATTAAAATTAACCTCAGCCTTCCTGGATGCATCTAGTCCTCAATTCCTCCTTCATCCCTTGTGTCTGGAGCTGCTGTCATCACCTTTTTGTCCCATCGGTGAGGCATACCAGAGCTGGTAATGGGGAGCAGGGGCTCTGCAGATTACAGGCAGTAAAGTGGCACCATGGCCATGAGCCGACGCTAATGGCTAAAAGAATACGGTCTGTTTTTGAAGTGGTTTGACATTGACACCTCTGTGGCAGTTTGGTGAGGGCTATAAAAATCTTTACAGACCATAACACTGAAGATACTAGACACTCCAGAGTTTGAGGAGGCAGTTTCAGACGGGGAGCGTGTAAAAAGCGTCCCGTTCCCTTGTTGGAAGAGGGGTGGAGGGCTCTCGGCCTTACCCCCAGTTCCCCTGTCAAGGGGGGGAGGCTGATTTATAGAGTCAAGAGCTCCACTTCAGCTTTCCTGGAATCCAGAGTCTTTTTGGAGGAGCGTGGGGAGGCTCAAAGGGTGAGCACACATTGGAGAAAGAAGGAGGCCATATTTCTTTCTGGCCGTTAAATCAGTCGACTCCCAGATGCGTGAAAGTTTATCGAGGCCTACTGAGTGCACAACAGCCTCTTGCCCACTGTTTCCTGATGGATCCGTTTTCCTCACCGAGTTAAGCCTTGAAGAGTCAAAGGGATTGTCATTTGAGATTGGAGATCCTAAGTGTAAACTCCAACATGCCTCAGGCAGTGACCCATGGTAGTGCTGAGAACCAGAAAGGGCGAGGTAAAGGTCTTTGTGGTGAAAGGTTTGCTTGTTTAAAGACTGACCATTATATTCTCCTGAATTGGAGTCATTTGTTTCGAGAGCATAGGTAGTCAGCCACCCTTGAGACGGAAAAGCAGGATGAGTCGGATGTTTTTGAAGGACGCAAAGAATAGAACCGAAGCATGACTTGGCATTGGGGTCGCTTTGCAATTGTGTGATAGTGACACTACACTTAGAAAACAGTGCCTATTGTTTTTTGAACATGGTACCAATTTGAAGTAGAAGTCACAGTTACGTCATTTGCAGCTGCAAGTGCAAGTGGAGGGAAACGGGTAAAATCCACGGAATAAGAGTAAAATGTATTGTTGTGCTTTTGGACGTCAGAATTGGATGTACAGAATACTGTCATCAATTTGAAGCTAAACACACATTTAAATAGACAGACTGATGGATGAAACCTGCTATGATTACTTTACTCTTAAAGCGTACATTTGATTTAAACAATAGGTCTACATAATATTCACATACGCAGTTCATATGGAAACATATTATATTAGCCCTACAGCTACAGCATGAAATACAATTTAAACCTATATCATTTTACATTTATCTATTTTATCTCACAATTCTGACTTTTTTTCTCACAAATGCAAGTTTATATCTTGTATTTCAGACTTTATAACTCGATTTAACTCAACAATAGGGAGCTTGTAGATTCTGAGGGAAAAAGCCAGTAGTGTGGTTATAAATTTGTGATTCTGGGCTGAGGGGAAAAGAGAGAATGACCAGTTGTTTTTTCTTATCGGAATTGTGAGATATAATTTCGGAATTTCAAGAATAAAGTCAAAATTTTTTTATTCTTTTATTCCTTGCCTTTTTACACAGTTTTACAGCAATATATAAAGTTTAACAAAAATTGCATTTTTTATTATTGTTTTTTTTTTCCATAAATACTGTGTTGTGTATTTAAATTTTTTTTCTGGTAAATAAATTCTGGTAAATAATTTTTCTTGTAATATTCCTTAATAAATAATGTTTTAATAGTAATTTTATTTTTGGTAGTAGTACTATCATTACATAAACGTTATATATTTCTGTCACAGTTTCTGTTTGTATAGACCAATTTGGAGTAGACATCACAGTTGCAGTGGAAGGAAATAGGTAAATTCCATTGAATAAGAGAAAAAAAGTATTGTCCCTTTTGATGCCGGAATCAGAATGCAAATCATTTTTATAAAATACTGTCAAACACGCCATTTAAAGATAACCACGGACATTTAAATGGACAGACTAATGGATGAAACATCCTATGATGACCCTATTTTTGAAGCATACATATGATTTAAACAATAGGACTATAATAGTATTCACATGCGCAGTTCATAGGGAACATATCGTACATATTGTTCGTACAGTTACAGCATGAAATACTATAGTCAACATTTCAAGTGGATCAAAACCAATACCCGTTCTTGTCTTAGGACAACTTTGATTAACTTTTTGGATCCACTTCACATGTTGACTACTGTATTTAAACCTATAGCATTTTACATTACATTTACACATTTTACCTCACACTTCCGACATTTTTCTCGCATATGCAAGTTTATAAACTTGTGATTTAAGCAATTGTGAATTTGTCAGTTCTGAGGGGGAAAAAGCCAGTAGTGTGGATATAAACTCATGATTCCGAGGTGAGGGGAAAAGAGAGAATGCCGAGTTGATTTTTCTTATCAGAATTGTGATATAATCTTAGAACTGCAAGAAAAAAATCTGAATTTTGAAATATTAACTCAAATTTACCTTTTGTTACTCTTTTGACTTCCATAGACTTGAAAACTGTCATTTTCAGCCCCCAGGTAGGCTCCGCTCACAAAAAGTCATCACTGTTTGCAAACACCAAAATTGGTCTATATGATATGGCGAAAGTTTCCAAAGGAAACGGTAAAATAATCATGAAGTGACTCTCAAAACAATTCATGTTTATGTGTTCATGTACTCATATGTTGAGGTGACAGAGGCTGAAAACACTGCTAGTGTCTTTTAGTATTAGTAATGTCACTTTAGTATTAGTAATAATAATTTAGAAACTGCACGTCTGAGACACTCAAAACGTTTAAATAGTACTTTTGCGGCTTAATATTCGGACGCTAGTCTATATCGCATTTTGATTTAAGTGTACTGTCCTATTATTGATTTATTCATCCAAAATTTGGCAAATTCCGTAACATTCCGTGTTATACAATAAATTCCGTTTTTATGACTGGATTCTGCGTTTTTCGTATCGTGGAAATCATAGGGCTCTACGTTAAGACTGCTGCTTTGTTTTATGCTCTGTCCTTTGAGACCTCAAGCAGAAGACGAAGAAAATATTATTGTCCGCATTCAAGCCAACGCATGACGCAACAAAAAAACAATCCCCCATTTTTAATCACCCACAGTCAGTAATCTAAGGCGTTCTGCTCTTTCAACATGGACTCTCAGCCCCTTTGCAACAATCTGCTTTCAGTTAGCACCAGCACAGACAACCCTGTCAAGATTCCTGGATGATTAAAAGCAGTCTTCTGTGGGGCTATCAAGCGATGGTGTTCTTCAATTTATGAAGCATTCTTCACGGCAGCTGCAACACGCCAAACTCAAACTTTTAGATAAACTTTGGAATTTACTCAGTATAACTCATCATCAGACTGTCACAAAGACACTTATGTTATGATATAAACACAAGACACACGCAGACATATAAACACACAAGAGATTTAGCCAACAGACAAAGAACGACAAGGCTGATATTCGACAAAGACCGGGCTGATTTAGGTGTTATCCCTTGTTTTTCACTTTACCCTTCCTAAGACCTGCCAGATGTGGAAACTCCCATTAGTCTACAGGGATTAGTGCTCTGCCTCTTTTCCTTGCACACTTGAGTCATCAACAATGACTATTATTTAACCTGGTGCTGGATTCGGTGCACAAGATTCTGTCAAGGTCATTAAGTTAAAGGAGAAGTCCACTTCCAGAACAAAAATTGACAGATAATGTACTCACCCCCTTGTCATCCAAGATGTTCATGTCTTTCTTTCTTCAGCCTTAAAGAAATGATGTTTTTTTGAGGGAAACATTTCAGGATTTTTCTTCATGTAATGGACTGATATGGTGCCCCGATTTTGAAATGCAGTTTAAATGCGGCTTCAAATGATCCCAGCTGAGGAAGAAGAGTCTTATCTAGCGAAACGATCTGTTATTTTCATAAAAATAATTCAATCCATTTACTTTTTAATGCCAAACACTCGTCTTGTCTTACTCTGAACTGTTTTTGTTCCGGTTCATGACAGTCAGGGTATGTCGAAAAACTCCCATCTCATGTTCTCCCTCAACTTTAAAATCGTCCTATATCGCTGTTTTACCTTTTTGGTTAAGGGTGTTTGATCTTCTTTGCCTGTTCACTTTGCAAAGACTGTGTTGGTAGTTCAGCAGTGATGCAGGATGATTTTGAAATGATTTTTGAAGTTGAGGGAGAAAATACGTTTGCAGTTTTTCGACATAACTGTCTTGAGCCAGAATACACAGAGTTCAGGGAGAGCAAGACAAGACAAGCGTTTGAGATTAAAAAGTATTTAAATTGTATTTCTTAATGAAAATAACCAATCGTTTCGCTAGATAAGACCCTTCTTCCTTGGCTGGGTCACCTTAAATAGTCCGTGTGACATCAGTGGTTCAAACTTAATATTATGAAGCTACGAGAAGACTTTTTGTGTGCAAAGAAAACAAAAATAACGTCTTTACGTATATGGACTATTTTAATGATGTCCTACTACCTTTCTGGGCCTTGAATGTGGTAGTCCATGCAGGGTCAGAAAGCTGCCAGATCTCATCAAAAATATCGTAATTTGTGTTCTAAAGATGAACAAAGGTCTTACAGGTTTGGAACAACATGAGGGTGAGTAATTAATGACACAATTTTCCCTTTAACTCATCATCATCATGTGTTCAAGCAAGATGAATGCTCCACAATCTAAACTTTAGTGGGGAAAAGGGCATTGGTGAAAGCTGATGTTGTCCACACTTCCTTAATTTTGTTTGTGTTACTCCAAAAGGCAAAACAGAGCAATTTCAAGTGAACTTTTTGCTATTTTAGTTTTATGTCTGAAGCCTTACTGCCAAATGTTCAGATATTAAACTTTCCCCCCTAACACTGGCAATCATTTTGACTTCAATAGCTGCTGCTATTGCACTGTTGATTGGATCTGGCCAATGAGTTTTTTTTAGTTTTGATTGGCTGTGGTCTGTGAAGTCATATTCTAGTTATGGTACAGCTGTAACAACATCAGCAAACTTTTCCAGAGTTGTGTCCACTCCCTGCTACACATAATTCAGTGTTCATACAAAAAGTTCTTTTTGGAACGAACCACAATCAAACATCTTTTAACGCTCACATTTACCATTTGTATTTTTGGATACCCTACAACCCTAAAAGCAGAAGTGCGATACCACTGAATGCTGATCTGTGCAAAAATAAAAAGCCTTTGCTTATCTGGAAGTGCATTCTTCATGATATCTTTTTTTTTTTTCCCCTTCACAATCACACTTTTTGTGTAAAAATGCATGCATGCTGAGCCCCAAACCACTGGTGCAATAGACCTTTTCTCAAGTATCTGCACTAAAACACCGCAGGGAACTTAGCCGGCAGCAAAGCATTAGTAACATCTCTGTCTGATCGTCTGGATCCCGAGGAGGTCTAGAGTGTTTAGACAGAGTTGTTGGAAGTTCTATCAGGATAGTGTGACATTTACAGTCCAGACACCATGTTGTCTCCTCTTTTCAGTGCCTTTGTTATTTTATGATACTTACATTAGTCTTTGCAAGACTCAAAGAGGTTTTATTGGTATGCTAAACAGGGGATTTACTTTTACAGAGCATTACTAAATATTTCATTTACTTGCACCCACACATACACAAAGCAGAGGTATCAATATTACTGAATAGAATACCCAAAAATCAAAACCATTTATTCACCCACACATTTCGTTTTTAAACCATTTTTAAACCATCGTTTGATTTTTTTTTTTTTTTTTTTTTTTTTTCTTTGGAACTAAATAGGAGAAATTCTGAAGACTACGCTGGTCGCTGACTGCTTAGCAGAACTGAAAATGTCAAGATTCAAAAAGGACATGAAAGTATAAAGGTTTGTTTTATGGTGCTTTTGCATCAGTTTCTTAAATGCATTATTAAGCTATTTTATGTATCAGATTTGTACATCAATATTAGTTACCCTGGACCACAAAACCAGTCTTAAGTAGCACAGGTATATTTGTAGCGATGGCCAACACATTGAATACACTGAATACATTCTGTGGGTCAAAATTATCGATTTTTCTTTTATCTTTCGGTGTTCCATGAAGATATTTTGTAAATTTTCTACCGTAAATATATCAAAACTTAATATTTTATTAGTAATATGCATTGCTAAGGACTTCATTTGGACAACTTTAAAGGCGCTTTTCTCAATATTTTGATTTATTTGCACTCTCAGATTCCAGATTTTCAAATAGTTGCATCTCGACCACATATTGTCCTATCCGAACAAACCATACATCAATAAAAAGCTTATTTATTCAGCTTTCAAGTGACATAAATCTCAGTTTCAACAAATTGACCATTATGACAGGTTTTGCGGTCCAGGGATACACTTAGCAGCTTTTTCTACATATCCTGAGGACCTCAACAATTATAGATCTTTGTGTGTTAGAGTTAAACTATGGCAGATAGTGAATTTGTCCTCAAATTTGAGCATAGTTTCAGGTCAAGAAATGTTTTTTAAAGGGATAGTTCACCCAAAAATGAAAATTCTGTCTTCATCAACCTCAAACTGTTACAAACCTGTGAGTTTCTTTCTTCTGTTGAACACAGAAGAAGATATTTTGAAGAATGTTGGTAACCAAACAGTTGATGGTGGCCATTGACTTCCATAGTAAAAAAAAAAATACCATGGAAGTTAATAACTAGCGTCAACTGTTTGGTTACAGACTTTATGTAAATGATGCCAGGGATTTTCACTTTTGGGTGGACTGTCCTTTAAACTTGACAGATTTCTAGGCTGTTTAAATTCACAAATGGAGTGAATTCACTTTCAGCTCACTTCAGTGAGATCACATCAGTTCTTCTCTGAGTAATAATTCACTCAGTGATTCAATAATTCAATGTTAACTTCTTCAGTGAAAAAGCTGGTGTAACATATGTTAGCATGCTTTATCATACTTATTTCACTAAATGTAATGCATGGGAGGATCAAGTAAGTAAAGATCTTTCACCACACGGACATTAGCACAGTTATTGCTCACTGAGTGACGCAACCAACACCGTATTCACCATATAGCCGCCCACAGTCTAAGCATAAGCTCCGCTCGTCAGTGCAAATGTAACCACAAACACTCCAACACAACAGAAACTCATTAAAATCCTAATATAGCTAAGCTTGAAACACTCATAAGTCTTTCCCTTCACTCAAAAACCTATAAATTTGCATTTCATTTACCTTTCTGTTCCAATCCAAATCTACTGACCAGTTTCAGTTTCAAAATTACATATGAAAATAAGATCGAATTTTACAAATCCAAGTGAAGTAGTTTACCCAAAAATGAAAATTCTGTCAGTTACTCACCCTCATGTCATTCCAACCCCGTAAGACACAATTTTAAGATATTTTTTATGAAATCCGAAAACTTTCTGACCCTGCATAGACAGCAACACAACTGACACGTTCAAGGCCCAAAAGATAGTAAGGACATCGTTAAAATAGTCCATGTAATGTCAGTGGTTCAACTGTAGTGTAGTGTGCGCAAACAAAAAATAATGACATTATTCAACAATTTCTTTGTTGACTGACACGAAAAAGAAGACATTTTAATGATGTCCTTACTGCCTTTCTGGGTCTTGAATGTGTCAGTTGTGTTGCTGTCTATACAGGGTCAGAAAGCTCTCGGGTTTCATCAAAAATGTCTTAATTTGTGTTCTGAAGATGAACGAAGAACTTACAGGTTTGGAACGACATGAGGGTGAGAAATTAATGACTGAATTTTAATTTTTGGGAGAACTAATTCTTTACGTTGTAGCTAACTGTTGATTTAGTGTGATTTAAATAATCAACAAGCTTGAAACTGTATTTTCTATTCAGGAACTGAACTATTGCTTGGTTTTGTCCTCATTTTTAGCCACATAAAACACACAAAGTAAGTGAAGTGTGTATTTTCTGTACCGCTTTGCCAATTGAGCTATAATTTCCTAACCACAGCCTTCTACCATAATGGCGGCATTTAACATCAAGCTCGTTTCTGACATAATTGCAGGTGTGTGGACGTGGGAGTTGGGGGCCACACGGTGAAGATGGGTAACATCAACAGGCGCAGAATAAAGCCCTTGTACTCGACTGAGTCATATCCTCCTGTTATCAGATGACCTCTGACATTGACCTTTGACTTTGAGCTTTCCCTTCAGGGCAGCTTAAGAGAAGGCCAGTGCAATTCAGCAAAAGCAAAAGTGGACACAATTTTCCTTAGTATTTTGATTTTTTTGCACCCTCAGATTCCAGATTTTCAAATAGATGTATGTTGGCCAAATTACTGTCATATCCTTACAAACCACACATCAATAGAAAGCTTATTTATTCAGCTTTCAAATGATTTATAAATCTCAGTTTCAAAAAAATTGACCTTTATGACTGGTTTTGTGGTCCAGGGACACAAATGTGAATTTTCATGCTTCTACATATATTTTAAGAGTTAAATGATGAAGATTCTGGATTCTGCTGCTATATGCATGACCTGCTCTTCGAAAGCCTGTTTCACCCTCTGCTGGTTCACCTCACTGCACTTCCTCCTCCGCCTGCACGCGCACAACCTTGTGTCCAGCTGTTCGCCCTCATTTCCTTTCCCAACCTTCTTTGATTCTCTCCTCCACCTTTCTGGAGCTCTGGGTCAATTTGCATGAATGCTTTACAGTTATGCCTCTCGCTGCTGTGCTTCATTAAGACAGCAAAACATTGGATGCATAGTGCATATGGGTTCAGTTTGTCCAAATTAGCTTCTCAAAGAACCTTTCAGAACCTCAGAACGGTCATTTTACCTTCTGTCAAAAAGAGTGAAAACATGTCCCACTGGGGGTATTTTGGATTAGCACACGAGCCTCTGTTGAAGTGATTCCTAATGGTAATCCATGTAGAGAGGCCACATGAGGATCTCCGTTATAGATCATTTGTTTGGAAGATCAAAGGGGTCAAGAGTGCCCCATATGTTAGGTACATGCTGTGAACATGATCTTTCATGGTGTACATTCGCCCTTGGGCTCCTTTGCTTATGGAGAGCAAGTGTAGTGCGAATCCATATGGCGGGACTGGAAATCTGCATGACTTTTTGATTTCTTTAATACCTACATTACCAGTCAGTTTTTGAACAGTAAGATTTTTAATATTTTTTTAAAGAAGTCTCTTTTTCTCACCAAGCCT
This sequence comes from Labeo calbasu, assembly GCA_019740295.1. NCBI lineage: Eukaryota > Metazoa > Chordata > Actinopteri > Cypriniformes > Cyprinidae > Labeo > Labeo calbasu. The sequence continues at coordinate 2,097 of JAHKKF010489171.1, read as the reverse complement.
GCATTTATTTGATCCAAAGTACTGCAAAAACAGTAACATTTTAAAATATTTTTACTATTTAAAGTAAGTTTTCTATTTGAATATATTTTAAAATGTAATTTGTTCCTTTGAATTCAAAGCTGAATTTTTAGTATCCTTACTCCAGTCACATGATCCCTCAGAAATTATTCTAATATTCTGACTTGCTGCTCAAAAAAACATTTATTATTATTATGTTAAAAACAGCAGAGTAGATTTTTTTTTCCAGGTTTCTTTGATGAATAGAAAGTTCTGAAGAACAGCATTTATCTGAAATAGAAATCTTTTGTGACATTATAAATAAATGTATATATATTTTTAATTCTTCTGATTCCAAGCTTTTGAAAGGTATAGTGTATAATATTAGAAAAGCTTTTTATTTCAGATAAATGCTGATCTTTAGATCTTTTTTATTCATCAAAGAATCCTGACAAAAGTATTTAACTGTTTTAAATATTGTTTCTTGAACAGCAAATCAGCATATTAGAATTATTTCTGAGGGGTCATGTGGTACTGAAGACTGTAGTAATGATGTTAAAAATTCATCTTTGAAATCACAGAAAAAAATTGCATTTTAAAATATATTCAGATAGAAAATGTCTATTTTAAATACTAAAAATATTTCAGAATTTTACTGTTTTTGCTGTACTTTGGATCATAAATGCAGGCTTGGTGAGCAAAAGAGACTTCTTTAAAAAACATTACAAATCTTAGTGTTCAAAAACTTTTGACTGGTAGTGTATATATAAACAGAATTCGTGTTGTTGCTGTTGTAGTGGTTGGTTGATGATAGTTTTGCAGTACCTTATGTCCTAACTCTAATATTAACATGAAGTGGAAAACTGCATGTCATGTCTGAATGTTGAATAACCACAGACCAGCATTGGGTGCCACACATAATGAAATTGAGAATGCTTTTTAAATTCCTGGAATTGAGTTGAGATGAAGGAATTCACCTGAGGAAGTTGAATTACTGTAACTTAAACTAATTCAAAGACATTCATAGAACCAGAAAATGCGTCATTTTTAACTAGAATAGAAAGGTTGTCGGCACAAACTTCCCTATTGAAAATGACTAAAAATGTATCTGAAATACATTTATTTCATGCCAAGTATACTGCAAGTACATTTACATTTTTATATGCTTACTGCAATTGTACTTTTAGTATACTAAACTCGCATACTTCAAGTCTGCTAAATTGGAACAATTCATTCTGTACTTAATGCAGTTTAATTGTGCAGAAGTAGTGCTGAGGTCCAACCAAAGATATACATAAGTGCATTTAATTGTTCTAAAGTGGAACTATAAGTATACTTCAGGTATATATATCTTGCGTTCAAAGACTGATATTATACAGAGATCACACAGTTCTTATTAATAGTGATATTAGAACACATTTGAGGAGGCTTAAGAAATACGCACTGTGCAATAAAGAAATACTCCAAATAAAGATTAATTATAATTTTATATCAGTGAGTCTTAGTGATATGTAAATAAATATGTTATTGGAGTTAAAGTATATTTAATATGAAATAAATGTATTTTAAATAAATTATGGCATATTTTTTTACTAGGGTTGACAAAGCTTTTGAATTTTGGAATTGTAATTCTTTAAATTGCACTTCCTGTTATTCCAAAGTCCAAGTGAAATTCTTCAGAAGTGTGACAAATTTAAATCAAAATCCAGCTCATGAATTAAAAGACACAATTGTCAATCATTCTGCTATAAGCTTGAACATATACTATTTAAGCTTTGAATTTTGAATTATTTTTATTCATCAACATTAAAATGTCTCCTGAGCACCAAACTGTAATATTACAATTAATTTCTGAAGGGTCATGTGACACCGAAGCCTGCAACAATGGCTGCTGAAAATTCATCTTTGCCATGAACTGAAGTTTTATTGATTAAATGCAGCTTTGGTTAGCATAATAGACTACTTTCAAAAACATTAAATCTTACTGATGACCGACTTCACATTAGTGTAAATATTTTAGCTATTTACATTGACCAAAAGATTATTTAAATCAGAACACGCTGATGTAACAATATAGTGAATAAAAGGTAAAAAACATCA
>JAHKKF010489170.1:0-19494 GCA_019740295.1 Labeo calbasu | reverse complement strand
CATGATGTCGGAGAAATACAAATTGGATTCTACTTTTTAAAGTGAAAGGACCCATTAATACCTACTTAAATTTGCACAAAACTAAGTTTAGTAGATTATTGTACAAATGTTTCCCTTTTTTAATCAACTATGATTTGTGGATGTTCACAGACTTCCTGCAAAGTGTGTTTGTCTCTCAAAATGTCTATTGTGTCATGTCTATAACACACTCCTGAAGCCCTATGAAATCATTCTTTCCTGATCTAAATGTTTTTTCCCAGCTTAGCTAGGGAAATGAAATGTCTGTTATTACATATATGCAGACATACAGGTGGTTCAGTTTTCTGAGTTACATTTCACATTTTAATGACTGTAATGCTGGAATTGTTTTAAGAAAATAATATAAATGACTACAATCAAACAACCTTCCCAAGTTTTAGTTCCCTCCCTGTGGAAAGTTCTGTGTGTTTTAGCTATCTTTGACATACCATATACTAAGCAGTGTTTCTCTGTTCCTCAGCTAACACAGCCTGTGACCCTGTTATCGAAGAGCATTTCCGCCGTAGCCTGGGCAAGAACTACAAAGAGCCCGAGCCCGTAACAAACTCGGTCTCCATCACCGGCTCTGTGGACGACCACTTCGCCAAGGCACTGGGCGAGACGTGGCTGCAGATCAAAGCCAAGGGCAGCTCCTCCGGAAGCCCAGACTCGTCTCCCAACGGCCACATGGTCAACCACAATCACTCCCCTTCCCTCGTGTCTTGAAAAGAGGACCAGCGAACCCCAGTCCCGCTTCTTCCAGCCCGCTTCACTCTTAAAGCAACCATGCATGTTTTAGCAGAGCTGATGTATAGCTGTGTACATAAGAATGCACAACGAGGTTCAGTTGTGCTTTTTTTTTTTTTTTTTTTTTTTTTTTTTTGCCCTTTTGATTCTTTTTCTTTCATTTGTAAGTATGCTAGTATACTTTTAGCTTGGCTGTTGCGTTATGGGATGCCCATACTTTATTTTTTTTGGAGATAAAAATCAGCCAGACACTATCGAACCATCTGCCTCAGATACCAAAGAAACCGCTGATGCAAACCTTTTACCCAGAAGCCATTCTTCCATCATCGCATTCTGTCTTTCACACGCTCTCTCCCAGTTGTGTCCTGAATCTGTATGTGTTTACTTGAAACGGAATGCCTGGACTGATTTTGCACTATGGACGGACGGAGGTGGTGTCAGTTTAGCGTCGGATACACACGATTGGATGTTCAGAAAACGTTTAGCAGGGTGACGCAGGTGGTGCGGTTCACATTGATTTCGAAAGGGGGAGGGATCCTGTTCTCGGTCGCTTCGGCTCTCGCTTCTCTACGGTGTTGACACAACTGGACTGCGGCAGACGTGGGCATTCTTCTCGTTTTGGGTTGTTTTTTTTCCCAGGCACTGTGGTTTTCGTAGAGTAGATGGTTTAAGGGTAAACTAGTGCTTATAAGTGCATGTTTTTAAAATAGCTGGTATCTATTATTGTGTAGACATTTCAATCGTAATACTTTTAGCCTTTTTCTTCAGATTTGATTTTATTTTTGTCAGTAACAGTCCTAGATAAACTTACTGCTGGTACAGTTGTACTCCATATTATTATTTTCTATTCAATATTCATTGTGGTAGCTGCCAGATACAGAAGAGAAAACAGCCTCCGGACAGGCCATCTATATATTAACGGTTGGTTTTTGTATGTTATTAATCCGTGGTACAGGATGCTGTCGCTTTGCATGACTGAAAAAAAAAAAAGAAGCATTAGCAGCTATGGACAGGTCAACTGTAGCGTTGACAATCTGCCGAAAACGTCTAAAGCTAATTTCGTGCGTACGCGCGCATGTGCGTGTGTTTGTTGTTCTTCATTTTCTCTTAATTCTGCATTCAGCTGTGGAAACGGACCCGGCCTTTCCGACGGTCCGCCTGTACCGAAACGAAATACATTCCTCCGCTAGGGAACGTCGTGCAGGTCTTGTACTTTCTCCCGTGTTCAGTAGAGCTACTAACCAGAGACTCTGACGAGAGGTTGCAGATACAAGAGACGCTTGAGCTCGTCCTTACATTCCATCGGCCCCGATTTCGAACACGACGCACTCTTCAAAAGTACTCGCCGACCCTCTGATTTCACCCTCTGCTCTCGACGCATGTAATACGTTGTCGTATCCTACACGAGACCTTCTTTCCGAGGTCCGTCACACACACATTTCACTACCAGTTTCCTGGGTAGGACACTCTCTCACTTTCTGCTTGTGACACACGTTGTAGGTAAATCACTTACTTAAAAACAAAAAAAAGTTTTTATATAGGAAACTATAAGACCATCATTACGCTGTGCGTAACGAATGTACAGAGAAAAAAATCGTAGGTATTTTTTGAGGAACAATTAATTTGTTAATGATATGTAGCTATTTAATTTTCCCTTGTCCTTTATTGTAATCATGCTTTTTTTTTTTTTTTTTTTTTTTTTGAGGAAAAAAGTTGATCTTTTTTGTTTGTAGGTTTTGTCTGTTTAAGGTTAAAGTGCAGGAACACAGTTATTCTATGAAAACACTGCGTTTAGTGTAATAGCCACTTGTGTATTATTTCTGAAGGCTACTGAGTCTCGACACACTTCTGAACGGAGGCTTTCAACTGTCTCTGGAGACAATTGAACAAACGGACTCGAGTCTGAGTGAGTTACTTCACTCTAGTACCATCGCTTGGGATTTGAGCGACAAGATTTTCTATTTGATGTGCGCTTCCAGGAGAACGACGACAAGAAACCAACATTTAAAACACTTCTCGCTGCACCTCGAGTGTACTTCTTAATGATTTGTAAATCTGTATTATACCCTCATTTCATGGCCTTGTTTCTCCTTGGAATAAAACAAACTTTTGGCAGGCCATTGTTTTGTACTTTTAAGTAGCCTCAATGAACAATAAAGTGCTCTTAAACCACAGCCTGTGACTTATGAATCATCCTTTACATAAACAAGTGATTTCACTTGGGAAAATGTTTGGTGAAATAAGATGTTTTAATGTCAAAATTACAGTAATTCCACTGGAGTTTGACTAGCACCAGGGTTCATACAAGGTGCTTAAAGTGTTTGCAGTATAACTTGAATTTGACTTGAAATTTAAGGCCTGGAAAACCCTTTAAAGAAGAGGTACTTGAGAAGTGGTTGAATTATTAAAAGACAATGTATCTATGAAATAAGTCTCCAATTTCCAGCACATCTTTATGCGCAAAATTCCATTGGTTCGCAAAATGATTCACTGTTTCAAAGTGCTACAATGTGATTGTGTATCGCAAATCATTTGAATCGGGTCGGGACTTCAAATCGTGTAACACTAATCATTTGATTTAGATTGGGACTTTGGAGACTGTTTGCAAATCATTTGATTTAGATTGAAATTTTGCGTATCGCACATCATTTGACTCATCGGGACTTCAAATCGCGTATCACAAATCATTTGATTTCGATCAGGACGTCAAGTCAGGCATTGCTAATCATTTGATTTAGATTGGAATTTTCACGTGTCACGAATCATTTGATTCAGATCTGGACTTCAAATTGCATATCAAATCATTTAATTCAGATTGGGATTTCGGAGAGGGTTCACAAATCCTTTAACTTAGATTGCAACGTCAAGTCGTGTATCACAAATCATGTAATTCAGATTCAGACTTCAAATTGCGTTTAACAAATTATTTAATTTAGATAGGGACTTTGGAGAGGGTTCGCAAATCATTTGACTTAGATTGGAACTTCAAGTCACGTATTGCAAGTCATTTGATTTAAATTGGAATTTTGCGTATCACAAATTATTTGATTTGGATCAGGACTTCAAAGAGGGTTCGCAAATCTTTTGACTTGGATCTGAACTTCAAGTCACGTTTTGTGAATCATTTAATTCAGATGGGAATTTTGCACATTGCAAATCATTTAATTCAGATCTGGACCTCAAAGCGCGTATCACGAATCATTCGATTTAGATCAGGACTTCAAATTACGTATAACGTATCATTTAATTCAGATCAGTATTTCAGAGAGGGTTTGCGAATCATTGGACTTAGATTAGAATTTTGCGCATTGCAAATCATTCAATTCAGATCTGGACTTCAAATTACATATCACAAATCATTTGATTTAGATCAGGACTTTGTAGAGGGTTCGCAAATCATGTGACTTAGATCTGAACTTCAAGACACGTATTGCGAATTATTTGATTTAGATGGGCATTTCACACATTGCAAATCATTTAACTCAGATCTGGACTTCAAATTGCGTATCACGAATCATTTGATTTAGATTAGGACTTCGTAGAGGGTTCGCAAATCATTTGATTTAGATCTGAACTTCAAGTCACATATTGCAAATCATTTGATTCAGATCCGGACTTTAGATTGCGTATCAGGGATCTTTTAATTTAGATCAGGACTTCGTAGAGGGTGCATGAATCATTTGACTTGCATGTGAACTTCAAGTCGCATATTGCGAATCATTTGATTTAAATTGGAATTTCACGTATCACAAATCATTTGATTTAGATCCGGACTTCAAATTGCGTATCAGGGATCATTTAATTTAGATCGGGACTTCTGAGAGGGTTCGCAAATCATTTGACTTGGATTGGAACTTCAAGTCGCGTATTGTGAATCATTTGATTTAGATTGGAATTTCACGTATCGCACATCATTTGATTCGGATCCGAATTTCAAATCACGTATAACAAATCATTTAATTTAGATCGGGACTTCGGAGAGGGTTCGCTAATCATTTGAATTAGATCTGAACTTCAAGTCACATATTGCGAATCATTTGATTTAGATTGGAATTTTGAGTATTGCACATCATTTGATTCAGATTAGGACTTCGTCGCGTATAACAAATCATTTAATTTAGATCGGGACTTCGGAGAAGGGTTCGCAAATCATTTGACTCAGATCGGAACTTCAAGTCGCGTATTGCAAATTATTTGATTTGGATTGGAATATCGTGTATCACTTATCATTTGATTCAGATCCGGACATCAAATTGCGTATAACGAATTATTTAATTTAGATCGGGACTTCGGAGAGGGTTTGTCTTGGATTGGAACTTCAAGTCACGTATTGGGAATCACTTGGTTTAGATTAGAATTTCGCGTATCGCACATCAGTTGATTCAGATCCGGATTTCAAATCACGTATAACAAAATCATTTAATTAAGATCGGGACTTTGCATATTGCGAATCATTTGATTCAGATCAGGATGTCACATACCACGAAACATTCTGCGAACTGACTAATTTACGATCCGCGCTCCTGAGCTGAAATTATGGTACACAATTATTTAGGTTTCAGTTCAGATTATTTGGAAATTCGGTGCGGGCAAATCATTTAATTCTATTTGGGACTTCAGAGTGGATATCGCGAATCGTTTCTAAGCGTTTTCGCAAATCTTTCTTTTTTTTCTGATTTTGGAAAACATCAAACTAGCGTTTCTGTCAAGCCCCATTTCCAACAAGCCACTTACCCAAGAGACCAAAAGCAAGCAAACATTACAAAAGACATTTCAGAATGGTTCACTATGTGAATATATTTTGTTTATTATGAGAACAAATGTCAAAAAGAATGCCACATTTTTAGACAGTTACAGTGCAATGATACAGGACAGAGATGACATTGAGTGACTGGATGTACAGTCCAAACCAAGAGTTCAGTGCTGTTATTTTACACTGACCTGCAACACAATTCTTCAGTTCAGGTGTGTTTGCATTACCACTGAACTAAAGGAAACCCCTGCCATAAACAATATAATACTTATAATGAACATTAAGCCAGTTAAAAAATGCATGAAAACAGGATCTTGGTCAACAACAATGGCTTAAACAATGGCTGATCAAACACTTTCCCAAGAACTGGCCAATACGGGCAGAGAAATCAGAAAACGCACAACTTTGAAAAGTACAGTTCACCCAAAAATTAAAATTCTGTTATCATTTACTCATCCTCGTGTCATTCCAAACCTACGACTTCTGTAGAATGACAACCAAACTGCTGCTGGTAGTCATTGACTTGTATAGTATGGGTACTGTGAACTGTTCAGTTACCAACATTCTTCAAAATATCTTCTTTTGTGTTTAAAAGTCATTGGGTTTTTGAGCGACATGAGGGTGGTTTAATTTTTGGGTGGACTGTCCCTTAGACCAGAGCATCGGTTTATTTGCATCGCTTTAATTCTGCCATCAATCCTGACACAGACAAGCGCTGACAGTTAGAATGTGATTTCATGTGAATGATTAAGATGAATATTTCAACAAGTACATCAAGAGAGATCCATGTGCAGTGAGGTCTCCGTATGCAGTTATTACAGGATGTCTGAAAAGGAGCTGCCATGAAAATCACGGCCAGTTAAAGGAACCTCATTTGGTGTCTCCAGCTGTTTGGTCCAGAGTCCTTCAAATGCTCTCGTCATCACTCATGTCCCAGATCTGCAGAAGAGGAGGAGATCAGAAAGCTGTTCAGATAAAATGATTAAAAACTCCTAAAAGTAAATGACAAAAGTGTGCAGCAGGTTCTAGAGTGCATGATGTCTAATGTGGAGCTGCAGGTGCGCAGCATTATCATCTGACGACGGTTCGGCACATGAACATCTGAACATGCAAAGCTCTATTCAAGCACTAATCCTACAAACAACACGCATGTTTGAAAACTAAACTAAAGTTGTGCTGAGACTGAAGATAAACATGCTTTTGAAGACAAAGACGCCAGACATTAGTGTGCGAGTCTGAGTTTGGATTACGGAGGCGACTGATGTGTGTGTTTGTGTGTGCGGCTAGAGCCTCTTTCTTCTACAGCACACCTGGCTGTCAAAAGCTCCGTGTCATTGACATGCTAATAAAAGCCGAACAAAAAAACAACTTCAGCGGCCTTTTCACTTTGAAGTCGGCGCCAAGTCAAAAAAAACAAAAAACCCCTAGAGATAAGTGAGAGGTAAAGAGAGAGCTGAAAGAGACGGGAACGAACCGCCGACATGATGGACAAACTCGACTGACCCTCAGATATTTCACAACATGCACATCACACTGCCTCTGGGCAAACACGAGTATAGCGGAGTGTACCTGATATTGACATCTTAGTCAAAGACCCTTCTCGTGCCTCATTTATATAAAAGGTTTATGTGAAACCCAGATGAAACTTTTAACAACAGTAGTCATGTGGTGAAATGCAATTATCATCAAAGTTAATCGAGAATGAGATCTCACCCAGGAGCAAAACTGTTATGTGTAACATTATTGAGAAAACTTTTGAGAGAGAATGCAAGATGACAGCCATCAAACCATATGTACAAAAGGTTTTTAGTAGTAGTTTATTTTACAGTCCTGTTCTGCATGTACATACCATGTACTTATTATAGTACCTACCAGTTAGGGCTGGGCGATACGGGCAAAAAAAATTATCACAATATTTTTTTTCGTATCAGTCGATATCGATAATTATCACGATAAATGCCAAATCTTTATTTCTTTCAAGTTTAAAGTCAGATTTTTGCTCAGAAGTGAAAGTTGTAGAAACCAGACCATTAATTTTCCTTAACAAAATAAATATCTAAATAGAAAAATCCATTTCTGCATGTCCTAATGAGTTATATTTAAAGAAACAGGTTTGGGTTGTATGATAATGATAATAATAATAATAATAATAATAATAATAATAATAATAATAATATCACTTTTTTGTCTCTTAGAAATGCACATCTGATAGTAGCTTGAGGATGCAGAGGTACATTTTGGTTCATTATCAATCTTCTGTAATAATTGTAGCAAGCTCAGTTTTATGTTTTGCTCAGATTTTTTTATTTATTTATTTTTAATTAAGCATTGGCCTCCCATAGTAGCAAGCATACATTTTAAATCATGATAAACAGTTAAAACCAACACATAATGGTATACCATGGTAAAAATATAGCTACATGGTTTTATAGGTAGTCTATTTGTATGAAAAACGGTAGTCTAAAAACATTCTGTATAAACGCACACATGCTATAGCTTATTCACGAATACATACATACTAAAATTACATACCATTACTCCTGTAATAGAATTCAATGTGTGTATATACCACATTGCTGCCACAATACCATGGTGCAGTGAAAGTTACTACAGTGAATCCGTGGTAAATGATGGCGATGTGTAGATTGAAAAGCCTTCTGACTGTCTCGTTGCACACAGCTTTGAATCACAGAGTCATTTGTGTTCATCGCTGAATTCAAGTGTTTCACACTGGATCTTACAGCGCTTTAGTGTTCACGTGACGGAGCCGTTCACATATCACGCCTAAAAACGTGTGGAAAACGCTAGGCGCGCCGGAAATTTCATCAAAGGACAAATGGATTTCTAGCACTAAAATTGCTTGCTGTAGCTCTGCTACTAAATTTATTAAAAAAAAGCTATCCCTGTACAGCTATGATCAGCTGTTTCTCCATCTTGGCTGAGCTTTCAATGTTGTCACGGGATAGGATGCAGCTAATTGGTTGGTTTCCTGTCACATGACCCGCGGTGAGCTTGCGGCATACTGAAAAGTTGAGATGTTTTCATCTCGATGAGGCGCGGACGCGAACTTGAGCGTGGAAAAGACGTGATATGTGAACGGCCCCTAATGCGTCTTTTGCGCGCTTAAGTTCGTTATTTCAAATGTAGGCGTGCGGCAGCTGCGCTCATAACGGAAGCGACGCGGTCGCGACGTGCTCTGTTTTTCCAGGCTCGTCCGCGCCACACTGAGATAATAAATGCATTTTCTCTAGTGTGCTCGCGCAGCGGGGGAGTTTGAACTTTGGTCTGAGCAGATAAACGGTCAAATGGGTGGCGCTGTTTCGTTCCGCTTTTGGCACATAAAATTGATATCAAACATTTATCGAACTCTTCATATCGTTTTATCAAGGAAAATTATATAGCGATAATTATCGTTGTCAAATTATCGCCCAGCCCTACTACCAGTGTTGCGGGGGTAATGCATTACAAGTAATGCAAGTTACATAATCAGGGAAGTAACACATCACTTTTTAACTTTCAATAAAAGTTATATTTTCAAATAAGTAACGCCAGTTACTTTGTTTTCCTATTCACTGACTGACAGTCCTCCTGTCTGCATGTTGAGAAAAATCGGGAGTAAGCACAGAGGCATTGTGTGAACTGTGTAAACATGATGCTTACTGTAGTTCTAGACTAAATGCGAACATGCATTTACTCATCTCACTTATTTCTCAAAATGAATAAAAACAGTGAATTGCAAATTCAAAATGGGATGCAGACCTGCAATAATTAAATACAAATATCCTTTATATATTTAATGCCATTTTATTAACAAGTGGCTTTGCTGTTGACCTTTGATAATCCGATTCAACCATAGTAATAAGCCAAAATGAGTGTCCTATTCAGCACAGCTGAAAGGTTTGTTTGAGCTGTGCCTTTTACTGTACAAATGTGGATTTACATCTCCTTTCCCCAACACTGGATAACTAGGTACTAACCCTGAATCAACCCGTACACCTAACCAATATACACTGTAAAATGTTTTTACCAGTTTCAACTTAAAAACTTAAGTTCAGCAGCTGCCTTAAAATGTGAAGTTAAATCAACTAAAAACTACAAGTCATTACAACTCAGTACAATAAAGTGAGTTAAAATGACTTGTGCGTTTAAGTTGATTTAACTTCAAATTTTAAGGCAGCTCCTTAAGTTTTTAAGTTGAAACTGGTGAAAACTTCACAGTGACACTAAAAAAATTCAACTGCATATTTTGCAGTTTACAAAACATTTTGAGTCTTAAATACTAAAAAATGCTATTTTCTTGACACTACATAAAAACCCTTGTCAGACCAACAAAATTACACCCAAGTTGTCCCAACTAGTTAAATGCAATTGTCTGAACAAACAGTTTTGATATTGTTGAAATGTTAAGGCTTTGTGAGTTCCCAGCATGCATTGCAGCATGAATAAATTGCAGTTACTGATTACTTCATTCAACTTTTTTTTTTGCTCTTGTTGTGTCATTATTGCTAGTTATTTGTTGTACTGTGGTGTAAAGAGCTCATCTTTTTAAGTTTTGTCGATTGGCCTCAAGGACAGTAATTGTTGTTTCAGTTACTGTGAAGATTTTTTCTATTAGCAAAATAAGACAATTAGCATTGCATGAACTAAAAATCGTTGCGTTGGCAAAACAAAGTATCTATACTGAGAACTAAAAACTATTGTTGAGAGAACTCTAAAGTCTTACTACATCAATTTTTTTTTTTTGTTTTCTCAACTGTTTTTACAGTTACATTATATTTCCCAGTACTTTCTTACATAACTACAACTATAACTACTGTAAGTACACATACTGTAAAATAAAGTGCCACAAAACCAAGTTTTGTGCAAAACAGGTGCATTAGAAAAACATACTCTACCTACATCCAAAAAATGTAGCTATATGTCCAAATGACTAGTTTCCAGCTGAAATGAACAACAGTGGAAGTAAAAAATAGATAACTTTAGTTCTTTTTCATACAAACTGCGATTACAGGTGCATATTATCGATTAAAAAAAGGCTTATTTTTGTGTAGTTTCTTGCACAATACTACATTATGATCTCAAAACACTTTTACCATAGTGCATGATTTGTAAACTTATACATACTGAAGTTTGTGTCACATAATCAGCTCCATATGTGTGGCTTTTCTAATGTGGTAAACTTGCTCGGTAGCGCACCCGGTACTGCATTACACTTGTGATGTGAACCACAAATCATGATAAAAGAGCTCAACAAGAGCTCAATGACAGTTGCTTCAGCAAATGCATTTTTGTCTCCTGTTTGCTTTGGGTAACATTAGGTTTATGTTGGGCTAGGTTAGGTTTAAAGTCGGGTTTAGTGAAGCTGTTTTTATTTTCAAATGTGATCAAGCATTTACTGGACATTATTTCATTTCAGTACTGCAACGATATATGCATTAACCAACATTAAAAAAAAAAAAAAGTTTGAGAGAAAATGTAACGTTTTCTCTCTAGACATTTCATTTTTTCATCACAACTGCTGCGAAATATGCAAGAAATAACATAATTTTTGAGTTGCCACAGGTACATATCTAGAAGTTCACTTCCAGAACAACAATTTACGGATAATGTACTCACCCTCTTGTCATCCAAGATGTTCATGTCTTTCTTTCTTCAGTCATAAAGAAGTTGTGTTTTTTGAGGAAAACATTTCAGGATTTTTCTCCACATAATGGACTGATATGGTGCCCCTAATTTGAACTTCCAAAACGCAGTTTAAATGCGGTTTCAAACTATTCCAAATGCGGTTGTAAACGATCCCAGTCTTACCTAACGAAACAATCGGTTATTTTCATAAAAATAATACAATTTATATACTTTTTAATGTCAATCTTGTCTTGCTCTCCCTGAACAAGCATTTGAGATTAAAAAGTATTTAAATTGTATTTTTTAAATAAAAATAACCGATCGTTTCGCTAAATAAGACCCTTCTTTCTTGGCTGGGATCGTTTGAAGCCGCATAACTGCATTTTGGAAGTTCAAACTTGGGGGACCATATCAGTCCATTATATGGAGAAATATCCTGAAATGTTTTATTCAAAAAACACAATTTCTTTACGACTGAAGAAAGAAAGACACGAACATCTTGGATGACAAGGGGTTGAGTACATTATCTGTAAATTGTTGCATGCCCATTAGCTATTAGAAGCTGTATTTCCTAATCTCAGCAGCAGTATTTTTAATCATGCCAATCATTATTTTGCCTATATCAAATACAATTTTGTTGTGTGGTGTGCTGTTAAGATGCAATATAAAAAATGTTTAAAACGTTGGTTCTAGGGACCCTCAGCAATCCGCCTTCCAAGGAGGGTGGATGATGACTTTTAAGTGCATTTAAATGAATAAAAAAACTACTACCAATACAGTAAAATATAATAGTAATAATAAAAACAATGCCGTCTGTCCTCGCTGGAGATCAGAAAGATAAAGTGGTGAATCCACACCCTGCTCTGCTGCTGCATGAGAGCGCACTTGTGTTTGCAGCAGCGGTTTAGGGCTGTAATTACATGAATCATCTTAATAACAGTGTAGTGCATGTATCGTTCAATTATCAGAGCGCTGTAGAGTCGTCTCATGGGCGTGTGACCGCATGTCATACATGTTACACACATCACACACATCAACACAAGCCCTCGGGTTATATATATACAGCATGTGTGTGAGAAAGAGAGTCAGAACAACACGATAAAGAAAATTCTGCCAAACTAACACTGAATCTCACAGGAGATTGTGTTCGTCTTCATGAAGCGCAATGCTTTCTGCCAGTCTTTTCATTCTGAAGTAATTACCGAGAGCAGAACGTACATGTAAACAGAGGAGAAGATGAGTGACCATCTTCATTTCCCGCTCACATTAACCTGACGACAGCGCAGAGTTATTATTAAAGCTGTCATTACATAACAACAATTTCAGATGAATCATTGCAGCCCATGTTCCTCTCAAAGGCCTTCAGCATCTGACAGCTCAGAAGTCATTTGTAAATTTATTTCGACCTAAGATTAAAAAAAAATTACACAAACAAGTAAATTATGAATTTGTACGAGATGTACTGTTGTTTAACAAACATTTTGGTCACACTTTAGTTTGGCGACAATTCGCACTATTAAATAAGACTTTTGCCTCAATGAATCTCTAATTTGCTGTTTATTATTAGTTAGTAAGGTGGTTGTTAAATATGGGGTGGATTAAGAGATCTACAGTGAGATCAAAATTAGAGATCTATAAATACTTTTTTTTTTCAAAAATAAACTTCAAATTTGAATTCGTATTTGCTGTAGGTATACCACTGTTCTACTAACTTTGTCTTCTACTAACGTTCAACAAAAATCTTTATCTTGTGGAAAACACAGTGATCAAAATTAGAGAACAGTAACCACTGTAGCACAAAAGAAGACTACAACTAAATTTTTGGAGGGTTACAGCACTTGCTTGCCCTTGCTTTGAATGACTTCAGCATATCTACGGCTACAGGACATTACTAGCTGGTGTGATCTTGGTCCACTCTTCTTGCACTTCCTTCTATAATTTGGTAACTGTAGTGGGTTTCTAGCCATAACCTTGTCACCAAGGATTTTCCGGAGATTTTCAATCATTCTTTGATCAGAACTTGGGCCTGGCCATTTCATTATTTCAGTGTTCTTAGTTTTGCCGTTTTTACTCGTTCTTGCATGAAAATAGCAGGCTGATTGGGAAATGCTTGCAACGAAAGAACTTTATGTTGCTGAAGGATGTTCTGATAAATATTTGCATTCAACCTGCCATGTAACTGTATAAGAGGCTCAGCTCCTGCTAGAGAAAACATCCCCCAAACCATTACACTTCCTCATCCACATTTCACTGACTTCTTCACGCACTTTGGCTTCGGACTTTTCTCAGTCTGACGCTGAACTAAATGTTTCCCATCAGATCCAAATAAATTAAACTTGCTCTCATCACTAAAGGGAACTTTGGACCAGCTCACCTCTCTCCACACAACATGCTCCTCAGGAAAGGTGAGCTTTTAAATTTTTTTCTGCTGATGAGAGGCTTGGTCACTGCAGAGTGCGCTCTCTGTCTGACTTCTCTTAAATATGCCGTTACAGATCCTTACCCTGTTCAGCGGTGAACTGGGAAGCAATTCCAGCTGCGGTGTTGAACCACTTCCCCATTGAGAATATGTAATCTCTGTATTATCCTGTCTTCTTAATCATTTGTCTTACGTGGACGACCAGCCTCTTTGGGGGACTTAAATGAATTAGTGTCATTGTAAACCTGCAATATTTGAGAAATCACAGATATGGAATAACCCTGTCATCCCTTTATCTGAACAACTTCATGTTGCAGGACTTTAGTCACCTTAGAGTGGCCCGCCATCTTGCAGGTTCAGTGAAAACGGGAGGAATGCTGCCAGTTAAATAGGGTTTGTCATAATTAAAGAAATTAGCACCAAGTGTCAGAATAACACTAATAACTTGTAAGTGTTCTCTCATTTTGATCCGAGTTCTTTTTCAAATAACTAATTTATGTTTTTTATACTGTGCTTTAGAATACAATTCATTTATGGAATAGGCTTCAGAAGGAAACACAACGCATTAAGCCGGGGGTGAAAACTTTTGAACAGGATGAAGAAGTCAAAATTTTTCTTATTTTATAAATATAATATTTTCCCCATTTAGTACTACCCTTCGGAAAATACTCGCATGTTTCCTGGAAGACAAATTAAGTACAATTTACCTTGATCCTAATGCATCATATTTCCAAAGGGTTCAAATATGCAAAAGATGCTGCAAAACTGAAGAATCTGCAGGATCTGGGGGATTTTTCTGAATAACAGTGTTCAGTTGAACTGTTTAGAACAAACAAAGGACTCATAAACAACCATCACAAAACAAAACAAAACAAAACAAAAAAAAGAAAAACAGATTATCCAAGTAACCACACACAGTATTGAGAACCAAGGGTTCCCAAACTTTTGAAGGGGGTTATTTTAATAACTGCAGCCATTTTTTTTGTCTTGAGGACTACATGTAAACATCTTTTATGTAAAATATCTTACTCAGAACAGTACTAAATAAAACATACCATGCATTTTGTATGACACTATATATATATTTTTTTATAAATAACTGATATAATATGATAATAAAATTATTAACAGATCAGTTTATACTAATATATACATAATTTAATATACACATTAACACATCTAAAGAACTACTTTCTCAACTAAATTCATGAATGTGCAGGTGACGTTGCTTATTTCTTTCTGGCATTATGCATGCAGTTTTTATGATCTGTATTACGTGAGTGAATACAAGAAATATTCTACAAAAAATGAAGAAATAATTACCATTTTTATTTGTAACCCACATATTTGTTTAGAGTGCATATTTCTCTTTTGATTCAGATGAGACTTTTTCACTAGAGGAAGTGTTATTGTGCAACAGTTTAAAGTTAAAAATGTCTTGATGGATTGCTTCTTACAAAATGCAGCTTTTGGAGTTGTTGTTTGGAGTGGTGTGGATTACTTGTGGATTATCATGATCAACTTTGTTACTTCTCACTTCACGAACACATGTAAATCATGTTTCAAATCACAAAACAAACACTAGAGTTTCTACTGAAACCATCTTGGGAAAATTGTGCTCCAGTGTAGATCCTATTGTATAATCTTATGTGTGTCTCTGCAGCTTTGTTTCATAATTGAGCTTTTCCTATTCATTTGAAGACTTCGCGTGTCTGCGGTTGTTCCTCAGTTCGAGTCAATAAAGGCAATAAAGGACCAAAGCAGCTCATCTGCAAAATGTGTAAACATGACATTCACTAATGTCAAGATGACCAGATGCTTTTCATTCTCAATATGATTATCTCATTCCTGAACACTGCAAAAGAAAGATCTCCAGCAGCACCAGCAATTGAACAGGTTAACTATAACAGATGGGTAACACTTTGGTTGAACTGTTACAACCGGTGATATATTTCAAATGATTTTACATCAACAAAGATGGGTCCTGGAGCTAGAGGAGCTGTAATTTAGCTGGATTGTTGGGTAGCCGGAGGGCTTGAGATCTGGAGAGTTTCCAGCAGGAGGAACATGTCTGGTCAGGTTTAACACACACAGGTGTGTGAATGAGCAGATACAGCCGGCTGCTTCACAACACACGCCATCATTCTGGGATATTTCAGGATATGGAAAGTCCTTCAGATTACTGATATTTGGTGTCTTGTATGATCCAATGTTAAAATACCTCAAGTACACAGGCATCATGTGATAAACTAGACTGGTTTAGAAAAGTAGTTCACCTAAAACGAGACTATTTTCATGATACGGTTTTGTTGCTTTTGTGTCCTTTTTGAAGCTTCAGTCCTCATTCATTGTCAATGAATAGAAAAGAGCAACCGGTACATTATTCAAAACTCCTTTTGTGTTACTAAAAAAAATTATACAGGTTTAAACAAATGATGGATCAGTAAATGATGACAGATTTTTTTAAAGTGATAGTTCACCCAAAAGAGCAAGCAATCAAGCAGCTAGATGAAAAACAAACAAACAAAATAAACTGTATGAACAAAAATCATTCTTCAAAATATCTTCTTGTAGAAAAAAAGTAAGTCAGGTTTGGAATGACATGAGGGTGAGTAAATGATGACAGCATTTATGTGAGCTGATAAAATGTCAGACCGTGGTTGCTAAAGACAATCGATTCAATACCGTGGACAGAAACGCACATACTGGGAGTGATTTTTGGTGAAATTATGTCGTCAGAGGAGATACGGTTGTTGAACAGAGGAAGGAATGAGTGTGTTCGGTTGGGAAGAAGCGCTTCTGCACTCAGTTGTCTTTGTGTCCCAGGAAGGAACACGCTGAGCTTTAGCTGGGAACGTGCCATTCTTTCAGGGAAAGAGCCCAAAAGGCCTGCACAGATGAGATACAGAGCAAAGCAAATTGGCTCCCAGAGGTCATTCTGTCAGCTGTTCCAAAAACAGCGTCTCAAGAAGTTGTCTCAGCAGATGCGTTCATCATGAACACAGGTAAACACGGCCCACAAAAAAAAGTCTTATTTTGAATTTGGTTTCTATGAAGTTTCCTCTCATCATCCTGTTACAGCTTAAAAACATGACTTTTTTATGGATATTTGACATTTAACATAAGCATTAAAAATAAATGTAAAAAAAAAAAGTTTAATATAATAATATTATGTGTAATTGTTTAAAAACATACTACTATATTTATATTAGTATATGAATATAGTAAAATAAACTAAAAATACTATACAATATTGTCGACAGATTGTTATATTGTTCTTAGGTGGTGTTATACTAAGGTTAACTAAGGTTAACTAAGTGAAACTTATTGACAGTTTTCAAGTACCGGGCTTAAACAAAGTAGTTATTGTTAACTCAAATTAAAATTAAAACCATGCAAAAAAAAAAAAAAAACATTTTTTATATTATTATATAAATATAATTATTATATTATATATACTAGTACAGTTTTTTATTTAATTGTATACTTTAATTTCACACTTTAATTTTTGTTTTAGTCATTTTATTATAGTTTGTCATTATGTTTTTTTTCTAAGTATTACGATTGATTGGTTAGTTTAATTTTAGTTTCAAATCTACTTTAGTAAATTATTAAGTTTTTCATTTAATATGTTGTTTTATATGTATTAACAGCTTCATTTTAATTACCAAACATGTTATAAATGTTACAAATATGTTTTCAGTTAAATTTAATAAGCCTGCTTTAAAAAAACTTTTTGCTACTTGCCAATTCAGCATTTATTGTCCTTGTTTAAACAAAACAAACTAAACAACTGAAAATTGAACACTATACATATATGAAAATGTTTTGAATTTGAAGATCAGGGTGAATTTTGTCTTCTGGGAAACATCTTTTGTAGCCTCTGAAGGGCAATACTAAATTAAAAAATATATATATATTTAGCCAAAATAAAAAAAATTTACACATCTCCATTCTGTGCAAAAGTTTTCACCCCCCGGCTCTTAATGCATGGTTATTCCTTCTGAAGCGTCAGTGAGCATTTGAACCTTCTGTAATAGTTGCATATGAGTCTCTCAGTTGTCCCCAGTGTAAAAATATGGAGCTCAAAATCATACAGTCATTGTTGGAAAGGGTTTAAAAACACAAAAATGCTGGTAAACCAAAGCATTTGTGGGACCTGAAGAATTTTTCTCAAGAACAGCAGGAAGTTCAACTGTTCAGGACCAACAAGGGACTCATGAACAACTATCACTAAACAAAACAAAAACATCTGTGGATTATTCAGATAACAAGACAATATTAAGAATCAAGGGGATGTAAACTTTTGAACCAAGTCAACACACACACACACATATACGGAAAAATTGATGAGGGCACTCAACATTACAATTAGTGTAAATTAATAAAATTGATTAAGATTATTTATTTTTCTTCTCAACATGTTGCTAAAACGGTCCGAATAATGTCACTTCCTGTTCATTTAACACTAGCTATTTCCATGCTGTGTTCATTTTATGTAAGACAATAGTTTCTCTAACTTACTGTAATAGACCCTTAAAATCATGGAAAAGAGCAAACGTGTAGTCAGTATGTTTGTTTAAAGTTGTCATGTTCTGCAGATGACCAGAGCCTCACTACTAATGCCAGATGGGACGTGTTAGTGAGGGCGGGAGGTTACGCTCCTCACAGGAACACTGGCCGACGTGGAAGGGGAAATTTTCTCAACTGGTTGGAGGAGACGGCCTGGGTTTTTCCCTCCTCGCTGACGGCCTCACGTCTCTAACTCCTCCTCCGGCTGTCAGAGATGGCCATCCTCCCCTCTCCCGCTCAAAAACTCACTTCTACACACATCTCCACACTCGCTCCCTCAGGACATTGAGTCACTCGCTTTAGCCCAAAACATGGCCATAAACACACATGGACACAGCCAGTGTAGAAACTCTGCTCATTTCTACTCTAATTATACATTATACTGTACTGGAACAGACTAGCACAGAAACTAGCAGGCGGGAAGTAAACATGGCAAAACTAGCAAGTCTTTTTCGCACTCTTTCTTCTCTCAGCATCAAGCAGATTAACATAAATAGCAGCTAGCAAAACAGAGCGCAGCGTCTCTCTAGGGTGTGGTGGCGTAGCGCGCTGCAGCTGCGGTTTGTTGTTGTTCGGGATGGATGGAGGCCCCTGCTTGACTCCGCTCCATCCTGGCTCTATCTCCCTCTGTGACACATTTCCTGCCCCACATATCAAGGGAAAGGCCATTTTAGGGTCCTGCTCCTTCCGGAGTGAGCTTTCTTCCCGCCACAGTGAAAAAAAAAGGCTGGTTTGCCTTGTGGCGATGTAGAACAACAATTTAAAGGAAGCATTCAACTCAAAGTGAAAATTCTGTTGTTATGTACACAATTCACATTACACAACTTTAACATGAGCACAAAAATCACAAAATGAGATGTTTAGCAAAATGTTCAAGCTCACAATAAACGTGAGGTAGTGCTAAACAATTTTGGAAAAAAAGTTGTGATTTTTATTGTGTATAATTGTGATTGTGATTTACAATGCAAAGAAATGTTTGCTGTTGTTGTTTGTAGGGATAAACAATTTGTCTAAAAATATGATGTTATTATATATAAATATGGCATTAACATACAAGAATAAGAATGAGAATAAGAATAAGAACGTTGTTGTTGTTTTGTTGATGATGAGTTACAATAATAATAATAATAATAATAATAATAATAATCTAAATTAGTAATTTATTAATTACTAATTAAAATATTTAACCGAAAATATTACTATTGTAATATTTCACAGTAAAATAAAATAATTGATTATCCAAATATAACAATAATAATAATAATAATAATAATAATAATAATAATAACTATTATTATTATTATTATTATTAAATTGTAACAAAATATGTATTATTTTAATATTTCACAGTAAAATAAAC